>JAPMAF010001486.1:0-10970 GCA_026537445.1 Silvatares holzenthali
ATCAAAAATGTATGATTAAGAAATTATCTATAATAATTAAACCAACGAATGGAAAAACAATAAAAATATGAGAAAATTAAGAAAGATATGCAAACAAATAAGGAAAGTGAATAAATATCTGTTAAACTTCCAAAAATCCTCAGTTATCTTGAAAAAATTAACACAATAAATTATTTGAATTTGCTGACACTTCCACCAAAGAAAATCTTCTAAAGAATGACTTGAAGATAAATGTAGCCAAATTTAAAGTATGAATCCAAAGTGGCAGAGCTATGCATAACAATCGTCGTGCGTACATGACAAAATGCATGAACGTGGAGGAAGTAAGGATTGTACGTCAGGATAGACATATGGCGTTCCGTTCTTTCGACCTACTCTTATCGTAAAATGACCTAAAATTATGTATGTATGTAAAATATTTTCTGAAAAAATGAAAATGCGTCAAAAACTGTGGTGGTTCAAATAGACAAGTACTTTCAATTAAATATTTCAAGTTAGCGGTATGGCAACCTTAAAACCATAGAGAATGTTTGACGTTTGGCATACATGAAGCTGTGTTACGTAGTTCGGCTGGTCACTCATTAGGTGTAATGAAAGTGTCTAGTGGGCTTTTGCTCAGAGTTTTTACCATGATGTACTCTTATCAACTGAGATAATTTATACTTCAAGTCTAAGTTTTAATTTTTGCACGATAATTTTACAGAATTGGTGTAAACTCGGGGTAGGAAACTGGGAGGAAAATGGAATCGTAAGCTCTTTGTTATTTTTATTTTTCTATTGCTATCAATATTTGTTGTATCAATGCAGTTTCACACAATCGTGTAGTTCGTCTATGCTTTATTTCTCACAATTATGTAGAAATAATTTTGAAAACATTTGTTATAGTTTTTCTTTTATTAACCTTGCTATTTGCCTGAAATGCAAATTGTAGACAGAGTATTGAATAATCTTGGAGAACTTACTTCAAATTATATTTTAGGTAACTAAAAATAAAAAACAGTTCACGTTCACACTCATGGTGTGTTTTGGCTACAAAGTTTATAGAATAAATGTCCTTTGTAGTGGTAGTAGGGAAATGTTCTAAATAGCCATATGAAATGTATTATATAGTATTTATTTTTCCTGTAACATAATATTTAGTATTAGGGGATGAAATATTTCGCTCCACCTGGCGGTATATCTCTCTCTATTGTATAATTTTCTAGCCATTGATGTCTGCAAATGACTTTATTTTGAAGTTTTGACATTTGGTAAAAATAAGATGTCCCATTTTCATATATAATATTATTTCATAACAATAAATAATTGGCCTTGCAAACCAAGGAATTTGGGCCAATATTTGACGGTATGTTTCAGGTTAATTTAAAGAATTTATTTATTTTCATAAATTACCTCAATACTTATAAAGCTCTATGTGTCTTTGTTGGTCTTGTGGTCAAGTGGTTAACCACTTGACCACAAGACCAACGCTTTAGTCAAGTGCCTTTAAAGGCACTTGACTAAAGCGTTGGAGAAACACTGGAGGTCGCGGGTTCGAATCCCACCGGAGGGAAAAAAAATGTATAAAAATTCATTTTTCTTTTCAGGTTTTAAATCAAAAACAAAAAAAATGCATTTCAAAATTTATTTATTTCACAGTATGTACAACCAATAATAACAGATTAAGTAAATAACAAATGTTAATGCATTTATTATAAAGATTGCCTGACAGAGAGAGATAATGAATTTAACCCTTGTGTTGCCACCCGGTTACCGGGGAAAATATTTTTTTTCCCAAAAAAGATTGGTCAAAACCTTTTCGAATCCCCATGATTTGATCGATTCTCTATCGAAATTTTATAAAATATTTTAACTTAAAAAAAATTGCATTTGAAAAAAAAGCCCAAATGAGCCACCCGGGAACCCGGGTACCCCAATATAACGAGCATGATTTTCGTACATTATATCATAAAAAAACGTTGTAAAAATATAATAAGTAAATATGGATTAATATATAAATAATAACAATATATTTTTATTTCAAATTGTTTATTTATTGAATGTATTGTATATAATAATAGACGAACAGGAATCAACAAATTCTGAATAAAAAATTACAAAAAAATAATGAAATAAAACAAAAACCTTTCACACTTTACATATTAGAAATATTTTACACTTACATATTACAAATGATTGCAATTCAAATATTTTGTGATTTTTGCTGTGTACTGATCACAAATGGGCTTATTGCAGTCAACGCAAAAATTCCTGGTTTTTCTTCTCTTTCGAATAGGTTGCTCGTTACAAATGTATCATGATCCAACTACAACTTTCCTACCACTAGCATCTCCTTGATCACTTACCACTACTGGCCTTTTATAGTAACTTTCGATTGCGATTTTCGTTACATGATTTCGCATGACTTGTTGGTTAAAAAATCATTCTTCTATCATTGGCATGGCTGGTTCTTCTGAGAGCTGGCGTAGAAAAGTCTACGTCTGATAGTTTTTCTTGCAAGCATATCATTATTTTCGTAATAAATAACGTATGCAGCAACACTGGCGATATCTAAAATATTGTAAAAAAAAAGCTAGCGGTCATCTGCACGTTCGCCGCTGGGTAGTATATCTCATGCACATTTGATCCATAGTATCAACACCAGCTTTGGTTTTGTTGTAAAACAAAATCATTTCTGGTTGCTGGTGAAATACACCAGACATCGTAGAATCATTGTGCATCGTATTGAGGAGAATCACCGCTTTGTTTTTCTTCGGAACATACAAACAAATTGTAACCTTCTCGTGAAATCCAAAAAGCGTTGACAATAACAGTCTAGAGTGCGACGGTTTCATTTCTTGAGGAATGTTTGTTTTTTTTTTCAAAGTACCGACGATAGTGAGCTTCCATGATAAAAGACTCTCTGCCAACGGCAAGGTTGTGAAAAATCTGTCCATGCTTATGTTCCGGCCGGATCCTTTGTAAGCGGAAACCAATTCTTTTACAACTCGTTCTCCTTGATTGACTTCTCGAATATTACCTTGTTTACTTGTATAGAAAATCCCTTTGAGTGGATAAGCATTACTTGCGTCACACAACCAAAATATTTTTAGACCGTATTTAGCAGGCTTCGAAGGCACATACTGGGTAAACTTCGTTCTTCCTCGAAAAGGAAAGAGCTGTTCAGCGATAGTCAAGTACTCTCAAGATAACTGTACATAATTTAATTGTAATATTCAGGTAGGAATATCTTCCTAGAATATTCATAATTAAATATCCTTCGAATGCAAGTAATTCTTTTTAGTTGCAATGGATTTTTACCAAGAATTTTGTAGGTGGGGTACCCGGGTGGCAGACGCTGTAAGTGTTTTTGGGTGGCAACCAAGGGTTAATAGTGCGGTAAGGTGAGGGGCACCTGGAAAATATCAATATCTCTGTGCAGCTCATTAAAGAGTCGCAGGGCTCTCTTCTCTCGCAATAGGTAATTGGTTATGGTTGGCCACATTGGTTCTGGCTAGAGGAATGTGGAAAGTATTGTGGTGACGAGAGCGCAAGAATTGATTGGAGCAGAAAGGCCAATACATTCTAACATTTTAGGGTTATGTATGAGCCCTCTGAGGAAAAGAGTGAAATGATGGATAAGGTGCAATGTCCTATGAGATTCGAGGGAGTGAAACGATAGCATGCCATATAGGAATGAGGTCGGAAAATAGACATGATCTTCAGTGGAGATTGGATGATGAAAATATATATTCACTCAGGACTGGAAAAGAGTGGTACATCTTGTATCGTTCTGGAGCAATACCACCGTTCAGTATTGTAAGCCATGTGAAATGGATTTATCCATGTTTCATGAACTACACTAGAACTGAATAACCAGATTTTCAATCTCTCCTGCGACTGCTACACAGCATTTACATGTGCAATTGTACAGTATGTTACAGACCCAGATGGGTGGTGGTGTCATGGTGTCTCATGTGTAGTATAAGATGTGTTAATCAGAAAGGCATAGTACAACTGCGTAAATAACACATTTCAGAGTTATTGTAATTAAAAAATGATGGCACTATTAGACATTAGTGCGGTTTTCGATATGGTAGATCATGCAGATGATGTAGCAAAGAAAAGTGAAATCGAAGCGTATGGTCATTGTGCTCCAACTCCTGGAATTGAAAATTTGAGGTATTTGCGAAAAATTCTCCTTAAGCCAGTGCAACTGATGTTTAATTCATGAGTTTGATGGCAAGTTGATTTTCTTGGCATTCCTTCTATTGAAGTCCAAAAACCGGGATTGTTCAGAAATATTCAATATTGTAATATCGTTGATTCATATTGAATATATATTAATTTATTATTTTTTTAATGCACGCGACAGATGAATGTGAGGAATGTGTTGTCTATTAACATGCCCAATCTCACATACTTTTTTCACAAACTCTGTATGATCCATTGAATCTCTAGGAATGGTGTGTTCCTGATACTTTGAATGATCGGCAACACAGCTTTAGGAAGGGTGTTGAAGCCTATATGCGAACATTGAGCTGGCATTCTCTCCCAGTTGTGCGGCGCCACTAATATGGCAATTAAACATGAACTAGGCTGAAGAAATGCAGTAGAGATCAGATTTTTAGAAGAATATGTGGAAAGATCCCGAATGATAGGATTGAAAATGTATCAGAGAAGAATTCTAATTAAAAGTAGTAATCATAAACAGAATGAATGGCAAATGCAAATTTACAGTGTAAATTTACTTGGTAGAACGGTGCTGGGAAGGGTTGGAAGAATTTGGCAGGAAATGTTTCCTGTCTTCTAATGAAGGTAATGTAAACAGTCTCAAAAACTGTGGAGTGTGTATGTTGAGATGCATGAATGTGGAGGAATAAAAAAATGTATGTCAGGATAAAGAGAAGTGGCGTTCTATTCGTTCTCTCTCTCTCATGGTATGATTATATCATAGGAGGACAATGGATGTGCGCATTGTGAATGAAGCGACAATAATTAAAGTTTGGGTAAACAGTAGAAAAGCAGTTAGAGACGAGCTTGTAATGATGATGGTCAACTACCTTGGACTACACTACTAAAGACACTAAATTTATCATATTAAAATAAACTTTGAATATTTGGTTTTAAAATATTTAGACCTTTATATTGCTAGACTAAATGATTTTTTAATTTTCTACATATTTATTGCCAAAAACCAATTTTTATGTATTGTTCCTCATCATTATGCTTCATTTTTTTAATGCTACTCATTATATTATACATTATTTATATTTCTTATCATTAGCTACTGTTACAATGTATATAATTGTTATATTTTCTTTTGTTAAATAATACTGTCATATTTGATTGTATATTTTCTACAAATTCAATATTCATGTATTGTCCTTCATCATTGTTTTACATATTATTTTATACATTATTTGTGTTCCTTATCGATATTTGTTATGTTTTCTTTGGTGCGAAATAGCACTGTAAAATAAAATGATTGAACTTCATTATTAACGTATGTGTAAAGTGATGGCGGCAAGAAATATTTTACTCCTATAAATCAGCTACTGGAGCATTTTAGCATTGTAACAATGTACTTGTTAGATTGAAGTTTGTTTGTCTTTTCAGCATCACAATTAAAAAGGAACCCATGGATTGGCTTGATGGTGAGCTAGACTCTATTGATAGCAAGTATGTGGATTTTCTCCAGGAAACATCCACCATTATAAAGGTAGAGCACATAAAAGTGAGTATGGAAACATCAAGGAGAAAAATTATACACTATAACAATACTTCTCATATCCAAAAAGTAGCCGGAGTAAAAAATGAATATCAGTTACATACCTTATAAAATTCAAATGCCTGTTTTTCTGATATGTACGATTCACTCAAAAGCATGATAGCATAATGAGTGACAGATCATGTTTAAATTCCACACAGAAACTCAGTACAGCTTTACTAACTCACAGAAATATAACTGTTGCTAAATCTTTAATGTACTTGCTTCAAATGATAATTTCCGGATACTTTTAACAGAACATTTATTTTTAATTTTCGAACTGTATGCGATTGCCATTGTTACTGAATTGTAATCATAATCAAATATGTTTTATACTATTAACCATCTGCTGATTTCTGTAGTCTTTTATGCATTTTTTAAAACACAATAGAGGACATTATCTACATGAAATACAAAAAAGGCCTATCTCTAGAGAATTACGGTTATACAATGATTAGAAAAACATTTAAAGTGAAATTTTAAGGGGGACGTTTTCTTCTACTCACTTCAGGTTCTAGTGGAGAAGCCGAATGAATGTTCAGTTACTAGGATAAAGTGTCTCTTGTACAAAATTAAAAATGAGCAGTAGCCTCTTTATATATATTTGGGTCGGCCTCGTGGTTGAGTGGTTAAAGGCACTTGACTAAAGCGTTGGAGGAACGCTGGAAGTCGCGGGTTCGAATCCCGCCGGATTGAAAATAAAATATATACATAAAAATGCATTTTTCAGATTTTAAGAATATATGTGTAAAAATATATTTAAAAAAACCGAAAACAGAAAAAAATGCATTTAAAAATATATATTCACTCTGGACTAGAAAAGTGATAGATCTTGTATCACTCTGGAGAAATACCACCGTTCGTTCGTTACATTTATCCATGTTTCGTGACTAGAACTGAACAACCAGGTTTTCAATCTCTCCTCCGACTGCTACACAGCATTTACATGTGCAATTGTACAGTGTGTTACAGACCCAGACAGATGGTGGTGTCATGGTGTCTCATGTGTAGTATAAGAAAAAAAATATAGAGTAATTCTAACATTATATATTGATGTGTAACACTGCTCTTTATTCCACTTGTCTATGGAGAGTACTGCTCGACCGAATTACTCAGAAATGTGCCATATTATCGCTTGAAGGAGTTCCTATTGTATGCAGTTGTTGCATTATAGTCATCTGTCTGTTTTACTGGTATTTCATGTTTATCATTTTCTCTTTTTAAATACCCTTTCATTATCTTCAATATACTTTCCTTTGATTCCTCTATTGCTTAAACTGTATATGCTCTGTAATCTTAATCTCTGATTTTGATGCTAAACATATACTATGGTTTCTCATGCAGAGATCTTCTACAAGGGTTAACTGGTAGAGATTGCCACATAATATCGTGTTCATTAAATGTACTGTACAATTGTAAATAAAAAGCATATTGCTTTGTGGCAATCAATATCTGCTAGTTAATCTTGTATTTATCACTGATAGTTATTTTCTGTTATATATTGTTAGTAATAGTTGAAGTGAAATTTTACTTTGATGTTATTCTGTTAGGAATTACGAGATTCAGCGTTCCAGCCCAGTGGAGATTTATTATTATTTTGTACATTATTGAATGTCTTCGAATTTTGTTAATTGTTATCGATGTAAATGAATTTATATTAAAGTTATTTTTAGATCTTGCCTGATGGGAGAAAATTCAAATACACTACGCTGTCATAACCTTTTTATATAAATTATTTTATCATTTTATTTTTTTATTTTTATATGATGTATTTTCACTGTTTTCATGTTGCGATATGATTAGACCATACCTTTTTATTGCGTTTCTTATATGCACATTGAAGTTTAGTTTATATGCAAGCATATTTTTTTTGTAAATAATGTAATGAATTCATCAATAGTTTTTTTATAAACAAATACTGTTGTTGGGTTGAATTAAAAATCCACATAGAGCAAAAGAGTACTTACATATCCATCAGTTATGAAGCATTGCCTGAGGAATATGGAATTTTATAATTATCATCTAAAGAGTTTCCCTTTTTTTTACTCTCTCTACTCTTTAGTTCCCCCTTTTTTTTACTCCTTTTTACTAATAGTCCAGGGAAATCGTATTTTTCGCCAGGTGGTAGTATATAGCAATTTTATGATGGAATCTTTTAGGGTAAATGCAAAAGAACAGAATAACAGTCATTCCAACTTCTATATTTCTGCAGACAAAATGGCGGACACTAGAAGTAAAAAAAAAACGTTTTTTTTTTGCATTCTATTTTGGTATACATCACTTACCTCATCCACATTCATACATCTCCTCATGCGTACTCTGCGATTATTACAATTACGAACAGAGCCATCGATTAGAATTTGGTTAATCTGTTCATGCCATGATTTCCTTGGGCGGCCCTCTGTCTCATTCCTTACTAATCTCCGTACTAATCTCTCGGTATCCATTAGTTCAACACGGCTAAACCATCTCAAGGAATTTCTTTTCATTTTATCAATAACCTCGTACCCGCTTCAAACTTTCCCTTATATCTGAATTCCTTACTCTCATATACTGTCTTACCACACATTCTTCTAAGAGATTTCATCTCGACAGCATTAATTCTACTTTAATTTTTTCTCTGCCATGTCCACGCTTCACTTCCGTACATCAAAGTTGGCACCAATACTCTATTATGCACTGGCATCCGAGCACTCTTGGTTAGCTTCTTGTTTGATATACAATACACCATCACACCGTTTCCCCGTAGGGGTAGGCAGAAAGGATTGACCGCCACATCACTCTGTTCTGGCATACATCTCTTACTTTATCCACGTTCATACATCTCCTCATGCATACTCTGCGATTTTTACGACTGCGGACAGAGCCATCCACCAATATTTGGTTGATCTGATCATGCCATGTGTTTCGTACCTTCAACATTTGCTTCGTAGATCTTTCGTACTAACCTCTCAGTACCCATCTCAATACATTTTTCTTCATTTTATTAATCACGCTCGCCCCTGCTTCACATTCATTCCTTATATCTGTGTTTCTTACTCAGTCATACATCGTTTACCACAGATTCTTCTAAGATATCTCATCTCTACAGCATTTATTCTACTTTCGTTCTTCTTCTGCCAGGTCTAAGCTTCACTTCCATACATCAACGTTGGCACCAACACTCCGTTATGTACTGCCATTCGGGCACTTATAGAAAGTTTTATAGTTTAAAGTAGAGACATTACACACCCTTGTTTCACTCCTTTCGTAATATT
Source organism: Silvatares holzenthali (assembly GCA_026537445.1). Lineage (NCBI taxonomy): Eukaryota > Metazoa > Arthropoda > Insecta > Trichoptera > Pisuliidae > Silvatares > Silvatares holzenthali. The sequence continues at coordinate 9,007 of JAPMAF010001486.1, forward strand.
AAACCACTCCATAATGCCTCCGTTAACTCTGACACATGCAGTTCTGACCCCGTATAGTGAGGTGACCGCATGGATCAGTTTGTCGCTCATCTCCCTTAGCTTTGATCTTACAACTCGGTCTTACACCTTCTGTAGGTCAACAAAGGCGCAGAACAGTTTTTTTGTTCTTAGCTAAGTATTTTTCCAGTAGCATACGTAACGAGAAGATCTGATCCATGCATTCTTTCCCTGACATGAAAGCTCCTTGTACACCCCACAGCTTATTTTCCATTACCTTTCTTACTCGTTCGATCAGAATCCGTCCATACAATTTGCCATCAGCGCTTAACAGGTTAATGGCTCGATAATTACTGCACTCCATGCGAGACTCCTTTCTCTTATAGAGTGGAACGATTACGCCCCTCTTTCAATCTGTTGGGGCATATTCCTCCACCCAACACCGGTTAAGGAGCCTACATAAAAATGCTATCGTTGTTGAACCACCACACCTGACAAACTCTGCCGCAACTTTGTCAAATCCAACCGCCTTACTATTCTTCATACATTTAATCGCTTGTATAATTTCGTCCATTCTTACTCCATCCGCTTCTATATTTACGCTGACTAGTCATGTTCGCAGCACAACAGTATTCTATATTACACTATAATAGAGTTGATTATTATCATGTTTTTAAATAAAAACAAATTTGGCTAAATGTAACATTGTTATGTAATATAATTATAAACATTATTTACTATTGGATACCATTTATATTGCGTATTATGCTTGAATCTTTGTCGTTTTTGATATATTTTTTATTTTATATGTGGATTGTGTATATTTTAGGAAGAGCCATCTACATCGGATTCCATTGATTCTACTTATAATTGTGATATTCTTGAACCAGTTTATAAAGTAGAACTGGAAGCTACTGGTCTTCAACTTGATGAATTTTTGAAAGTAACGGAAGTTAATAAAATTAAGAAAGAAGAAATCTGTGAAGATAATTTGAAGAAAGAATCAACAAATACAGAATCGACAGATCAAATAACTCTCGTAACTCAACTGATAGAAGATGCTTTGATTAAGAAGATATCAAATCCTATAATTCTTAACAAAAAAATCAAAAAATTAGCTCCAGTGCAATCAACTTCACTTTTGGACAAAGATGACAAATTTGAGCTAACTGTGAAAAAGGGCGATAAGAAGTTTTTTACCAACTTGAAAACGTATAAGAGCCACAAGCTGTGTCCGTTTAAAGCTGCGGAATATTTATGCGAGATTTGCAGTAAACCGTTCCCTAATATTGTGTCGTTGAAAGATCATGAGGAATCCCATGATGTAATAAAGGCTTACCAGTGCCAGGAATGTAGTTTCTGCTCTAGTGTACTGAAGAGTTACACTAAACACATTCAGGTGCATTCCAAAGGCAAGAGACTGTTTAAATGTGCCCACTGCGAGTATACAACGACGGTGCTGCGGCAATTTAACATGCACAAGTTCGCGCATGGTGGCAATAAAACATTCAAATGCAATGATTGTCCCTATGTCACTAAGTCGTATGACGATATGGAAGACCATAAAGTATTTCATTCCCAGGAAACTTTCAAATGTGACGAATGTGAGTTCACATCCCGACGCTTGTACTATTTGAATATGCACAAATTAATTCATAATGGACCCAAAGTTAACAAATGCGGTCTCTGTGATTATTCAGGATCACATCCACGTTACCTAAGACTCCACAAGAAGCTTAATTCGCATTAATAATCTCAACTGGTTTGGATCTTTTCTATCAATTATTTAGATTATAAATTATTTATATTACTCATTACGACTATTCATCCCACTGTGTTGTTATTATAGGATTTTACATAAAAGATGACTCTCGATAAATTTATTTATGTAATTTAATCAATTTTATGAAGGTTATTCCATTAATTAACACAAATATTTTTGAAAGTTACACACACACACACACACA
>JAPMAF010001487.1:0-10970 GCA_026537445.1 Silvatares holzenthali
ATAAATAACAAATTTTTCAACTTCTTTACGAAGGTAATGTTAAGAGTCTCAACAACCGATGTATGACTGTGAAGGAAGCGAGAAATGTATTTCAAGACTAAAAGAAGTGGCATTATATTCTCACTGTCTATCCCTATCAAGAAACGTAGTAATTTTATAGTGTGTAGAATTATGAAATTGGCCATACTATTTAAAAATGCCAACGCTATAAAATCTCGACATTGCATTTTTTCCCTTACAAAATTTTGCTATTTGAAACTGTAGAAAAATTACGTAAAAGAAATTTGTAAATAGAATAATAATGACAATTGTGTTCAAAATGAGAAGATTGTATTACTTACTTAAACAAAGGGTTATAAAAAGCGTTTTGATAATCGCCGAGTATTTCTTTGGTATTGTCTGGTTTAATATTTTTTAAAGCTATGGCGGCAGTGATACGCCCAAAACAAAATCCTTTCTCTTTAATTGTATCCCTTTTTATGGAGGCTTTTGATCTCCAACCGGGCTAGTATTCTTTTAGGAATAACTCATTTAAACACATCTTATGTGGTAACGGTTCTTGTTAAAGAAATAGATGGTGTGTCCACTGCTACATATATTTAGTTCTGCTATACATTTACTTAAGCAACGATGTAATTCCCACATATGCTTGTAACTATTTATCACTAATTTAAATAAAATATATAAAAATTCGGATGCTCATAGAAAACATGTTTACAAGTACGTAGACGTATCCTGATTAAGGGAGATTTTTTGTAGATATATGGATTTAAAATAAAGAATCAGTATGAGCAGTCACAGTACATGGATTATTCGTAGAAGTTTTTTCAGCCTAAATTAGACGCTGATTATTAGTAATATTAAACGATATACTTCTCCAAAAAATCAATAAAGGCACAACGAATGTAAATAAAAATAATTGCTAATAAATATATCACTATATTGTTTCTTCTATTGTAAAATTGTTCAAAGTGTGATGTTCTGAACATCTATTAAAATATTAATATGAATGAATGATGGTTTTGTGATATATTATGAAATTCTACTTACAGATGGATGAGCCAGTAACTGTAAACGTAGCTGGCACAAAAAGAATCCATTATTCATTTACTGAATAAAGACAAAAGTCAATCAATCGTTTGATTAAACATTGAAGGGGAATGAAATAGCAATTGCGAGGTAGACCCAACGAGAGCCTGGATAAGAGCCGAGGTAGAATCTGCGAGGGAGGCGAGAGGAATGGAGATATTCCCTACCGTACTACAATACCTCCAGACGGCACTCCTAATTAAATTGAAAATGAAGTCCATGGACCGACGAAATACCAGACCGATATCCCGAACCCATTTAGAGGCTTTAGCTGTAATTATTGTTTGTTGGGATGGCTGTCTCAGAAACCTACCCTTTCCCTCTAACCGGTCTTCGCACTTCTCCCCTGACCGTCGCCAAATTTATTTTGTGCTCGCGTATTGACGCTGTACGCTTACACCCATCTGCGGGAACACCTTTTGCCCACCTTTCCACTCGTTTAGTAAAAAAAATGTCTTGCTAGTCACTAAACACTCCTATAATAACATTCATCTTGAAATCAAAGATTTCGTTTACATAGAAATGTTGTTTTTTCCCTTTTAATGTTAACTTTTATGAACACGTATTTTAATATCGACGTTGAACACTATTTTAACTACTATGTTTCTTCTTTTCATGCTATGTAAGGTACTCTAGTGTTAGTGATCACCACAGCAAGAGAGTACGTCCTGCCTTATATGTAAGAGATGCTTTACTCTTCTTATTCGTGCGGTTTCAAATGTTTTTCGGGAGATTTTCCCTCTACCAGGACTAAATCATTTTTGTCTTTGTGTCGTGCATGACACCAATAATACTTTTATAAAATTGCTACTCAGAGTAGTATCTTTGTAATAACTTTAATACATATAACTCAAAATAATACGTATAACTCAAAGTTTTTATGTTTGATCTGATTTGATTTGATCTTTATTGTCTATTATCGACTTGTTGATATCATCAGATCATATTTCTAGAGTCACTCAATGACTCTCGTTTATTTGCTTCATATATTAAGTATAATTGCATTATAAATGATTTGATTATTATTCATCTTGTCTATGGGTTGCATAGTTATATTATTTACATTGCTTTATTTTTCTGTCCGTATGATGAAAGGTTGAAAATTAATATTTTATATTTATGCACTTTTAGGAAAATTGGAAGAAACATTCATTATTTATACAGTTGCCTTTATAAAAAGAGCGCTCTGAGATAGTTAAAGAGCGACTATGAATATAATTTGAGACAGACGAGCTACAACTAGAATGAAAAAAACACTACTGTTAGCGCGTCAAGGTAATATGATTCAGCAGACAAGTGCTGTTTAGAGAGAGAGCGAACACGAAGGAATAAATGGCAAGTGTCTACTGCAGGCAGACGATGCTTCTAAGTAAATTCGAAACAATAATGTCTACGGTACGCGAGTTGTAATACGTGTAATATATTTTTATAATAAAAGTCTAAGCGCTCCACGTGAAGGTGTAAATTTAATCTTCCCCTTCGTAAGCAGCGAGGAAAGAAAATCCTGACTACACATTAAGAAGGCTTTTACACCGGGGCTGTAAGTAACGGGGAAATTTCGGCATTTTCCTCTCAGCTCCTCAAATAAATGTCATCATTGTGCTTTACATCAAAGGAATGTGGCGCTCGAGATAAAAAAAATCTTTACATTATGCTCATACTCAAGTTTTTATGGAGCAATAACACACCTATATTGTTTGTAATTTGCATTTTAATTTGTAAAGTTGGCTTGCTGGCATCATGAAACCATGCACACTGAAGTGAATGCATTATGTACATATTAAAATTAATAAAAATAAACATATATATACTTTTATACATTATTCCCATTACACATTCAAATTTATTAAACATATTTTTATTGTATGCATATTACCCCTATTCAAAAGTTGATGTCTACTAGATACTTATACTGTTTACTAAAATAATTTAATGACTTTTTAAATATGTACAAACAAAACATGTCAGTATCTTCGAAATAATTGCGCATAGTAAACAAATCTATAAATATAATATCATATGTCGATAAGTCCCAATTAGAAAACTCGTTAATATCTCCCTTTTTTAAGTCAAAACTTATAAATTCGGCAGAAAAATCAAGTAAATATTTTTTTCATGAAATATGTATGATTTACAGTATAACATAAATGATCTGCTCCATTAAGTAGAATAACTAACGAATAATATAACTTAAAATTAAATTTTATCAACATCATGTAAAGAAAACAATTTTCTCTTCTGTGAAATATCCGCTCTTGAATATATTCATAATCTTTTGTTTTTGCCTGTAGCGATATGAATGCTTTGTTATTAAGGCTGCTTATTAAAGCTAGCTTCATTATTCATTATTAGTCACTAATTGCTACTGTGAATAGTTTCTATGGCAGAATGAAAGGAAAATCGCAAGCGGGAGTGCAGTCTGGGAAATTATTCTCGTTATGAAGTCACTTATTGGAGTTCCGCAAATGTGTATCCTATTTTTTACGCTTGAAAGAGCAATATGCTTTGTTGAAATATATGGAATAATTTAATGAGCTTTTTTAAAGCTAGTAATAGCATATATACAATTTATGCAATTACTTTGATACCTTAATGGTAGAAAATATGGTGGATTATTTTAATTGATTGCAAACACTAAACGGTATTATTAAATGTTATCAATAAAATTAAAATGTCTTTATTCCTGGATACGAGCGTGTGTGCAATTTAATTCACCCTATTAGTAAACCTCTATATGAAACAGTATAACAGTTATAATATTCGTTAAAGCCGATTCAACTCGACAATTAACTGATTTTCATCAAATAATTGCTTTTATTGAATGAGAATGTTGATGTTATATTACATCCGAAAAAATAAATTAGAGAAAATTGTATATTTTAGTTAGTTTGATTTTATACTTTATACTAGTCCATCTAAGAAAATTACATTACTAATGATATGTGAGTTTTACCAGCATGTGATATGTAAACTCAGTGACAATTTTAAGAAATTCAATCGTAAATTTATTTTTTAAGTGCGAATATGAAGATATGCGAATAACAGTTTTAAAATTTTATAACATAAAACAATTTCTGATAAAAACACAAAATATTGATAAAACAATCTTTTGATCTATGCTGGACATTCTTTCTCCCGACTAAGTCTAAATGGGTAAACTGTAATTAAGAATACTAAAGGAAGACAAAAATAATGCATGCTTAGTGTAAATCTTCCTTGAACTTCACAGATTCAAACTCAATAAACATTATTGGTTATAAATTATGCACTTTCTAATACAATATCACATGAAGACGACATCATCGATACTGATGAATCCACAAAAAAAATCTTTGCAAAATTTTTCAGTAGTGTAGCAATACACATTCAGGTCACAGTACACCTTTGCACATCTTTTGGACACGAACGATCGATTCCCATGATGACCAAACGCATCACTAAAGCCTATAATCACTCTTGTGCATAACAACTATATGGTGCAAGATACAACGCAGTCGTGCTATGCTCACACCCAAAACAAAGGGAAGGGAATAGTAAACCGATAACCGCTCTGATATGTCAAAAGGACTTCTCGCGCTTCTAAAATTTACCTTTTGCGCAGGTATATTGGTAAGCCATATTAGTTGTGTCTAACATTATATGCTTATTAGAATAGACAATCGTTTTATCGAGCCACTTCGTCCCGTAGTGTTGTTTGGCATTAGACTCAAATGCATCAGACTCAAATGCATCAGACTCAAATGCATCAGACTAAAATGCATCCGACTCAAATGCATCAGACTCAAATGCATCAGACTCAAATGCATCAGACTCAAATGCATCAGACTCAAATGCATCAGACTCAAATACATCAGATAATTCATGCGGTGTAAACTACCAATTAAGGGATTTTGTCACTTTTAATGGTTTTGACTTATATGATCGTAATTATAAGTAAAAACTATTAGTATTGACTACATCTACGATGAGGAAAAATATTTCCTTGGATCTTCGAGAGAAAGCAACACTATCCGAGCTTACTATAAACAATAAAATAAATACCATCATAATTAACATAACATAACGTATCAGCATTATAACTTTTTCCCTTATGTTTAGTAACATTTGTTATAACTTTACAAATAATATATTAATTTTATTACATAATTTGTATGTATAAAAATGTTTATTAGATATTTATGGTAAAAACTGTACAGCGCTTTTGACGTGTTTTTTTTACGAAAACAGCTTTTAAAAAATGATAAAATAAAAATCAAGATAACAATAAAAACCTTCTTTTATTTATTATAAACAAATACACTTCTTCAATTGGCCTGAATATTCAGCAGAGTTTTCCTTTCAAAAACTCTATGATATTTTTGGCCTGTTTAGTGAGTGTCTCAAAGCAAAGAACAAACTAAATTAATATTTTGAATAGTACCATTTTGGTATTTTTTGATATTAACTATGATTTTACCCGATGTAGAAACCACACACTAGCCCACCGTTACTACTTTCTAATTTACCTATTCACTGGGATCATTTACTTCATTTGGAGAGGATTCATACTTTATAAAGATTTCAAGATTTTCCAATTGATAAGCTCAAATATTAAGTGGTAGATAGTGGTTAGCGTGATGTATATTGTATACTGGCGTTGTGTTGATATTACTCAGACGGAAACCTGAACCGGAAATCGCCAACTCTAGCGCTTCAGTGCTCTGCCAATAGAGCCACGGAAACCAGTTACAAATCGACAGAAGGAGGTGGTGAGACTGAAGGAAATGGTGCATACGGACGCAAGAGGAAAAGCTTTATCGTATTTCTATGATTAAATATCCCCATTAAATATGTAAGATGTGAGAAAGAACCGTTCTCCATAAATTCCCAGTACTGTTCTTCGATTCAGCTACAGATTCTCTGGTAATAAAAAAGTTTTCCACCCTAAATTTGGTCATAATTGAACATTATGAAAGAATGTTTTGATGAAAAATCTAAAAAGTTTCTATTATAAGAACACTAGTCTGTGGTCTGGCTGATGAGAACACGTATTATAAAAAAATTAACTGAATTCAATTTTCTTACTAAATAAAATTACAATAAAAATATCATAAAATAACCCATAATGAGCAATATTTACCAAATAAACAACTTTGTCGTAGTTTTTCATGACCAAAACATTGTAGTGTCTTTCTTTCATCTAAGTAATTCCTTATTTTATTTTAAGTTCTTTGCATAAGTAGAAATCCGCCAACTAGCCAAATGCTTGGCAGGATCTAAGCGGAAAAAAAGAAAATAAAGGCAAATACCTTAAAATAAACTGTAAATATATGTATAAATTTTCTAATAAATAAAGTGCGTGATAGAACCAAAATGTTAATGTTATGTGTGTAACTTAAAATCAGATTTTAAAGATAACCGGTTGAAATAATGTAGATTGAAATATTTTTCTGCTTCTAAACCTATTTCTCCAAGAACTTTTACAGATGTAATTTACAACAACAATGGTTGGGTAGTCCATTTCATTATAGCTAGATCTTCAACCGTGCTGAAATTTTGCGCCCTCACTGTTCTCAGTGCACTCATTTGCCCTGAATAATTATCTAAAGATCTTAAAATATCATGAATCTCTGTTATAAATTGTTTTACTATATATTATTTTAAGAGATTTCATCTTAACGGCATTTGTTCAACTTTCGTTCTTCATCAACCAAGTACAAACTTTAGTTGCGTTATGTACTGACATTCAGGCACCCCTAGATATTTTTGTTTGATGTAACAGCGTTAAAACTCAGTTTACTCAATTTCCTGCATTCACACGCTTTTCGATGTCACTTTCATATTTTCCATCCAGAATATACGTACACACCCAGGTACACGAATTCTTCAATTTTCTCTAATTCGACTGTCTAAACAAAACATGTTTCTGCATTTTCCTCCCCTTATAACTCGTATCTGATAACGCCTCGTGTCAACTTCTTAACTTTATAATATCATTCCAGTATAGTATTATCGGATATATTATCTCCAGCCTGGCAGAACTTCAATGCACTCAAAAAAAAAACAGTAATGCATAACGTTCCTAAGTAAATCTCTTAAGTAAATTGTTATTTAGAAATCTCAACTCTCGGCAATGAGGGAAAAAAGATGAAAGAGAATGATAAACAATATATTTTACAATATACATTACATCAATGTATAATGTTACTTGTATTCTCTGTAACACTTTCCTTCTGAAATATTTCCCAATAAATAAATAAATCTTAATGTTTATCCTGTTTGTCTTTGTAATGGATTTTTCGAGGTACTGCTAAGCTTGTTTATAAACGGAAGTTCTTTTGCTTCGAGAGTCCTCTTGAAAATGTGTATGTACACACATGTCGTAGAATAATATTAGGAAATATTTCTTTATTCGAGGAACTCTCAATGTTCGATATTGTGAAAAAACCTTTTTGTTCATACGATTGTTCGCGATTAATTTGTTTCACCTGAAGTAAAATAACTGCGTATAAGATACGAAATATTTGCACAAAAGACAATAAAAGTATCAGTTAATTATTCTAAACTAATTATTTTATTTTGATGATACAAGAAAAATATTAGAAAAAGAGAATCAGTGTGGAATAAAAGACGGATCAGGTGGAAAATGTCACATAGCAACTAAGACAGAGTCCTTTAGATGGCTCATTCAAAAGATGGCGTATAGTTGTTGGAATCAGGAAAAGGTCACCTTAAGGCGTGAGTTTAATGACTACGAAAATATGAATGTTGTTTATACCTACATGTAACTTAATTCCTAAAGGTGGATTTCAGCCTGTATTACACAACGGGTATGACACTAAAATAAAACGTTGGAGGAACTGAAGTGCTGATCTGATTCAAACCGTAGCAATATTTAACAGAATTTTTATACAAACACTTATTAAAAAAAATATGTACGTGTCTTATATAGTATAACCTTGTACAACAATTACGATTTAGATCACGTTAAATGAATTAATATTTTTTTTAGTGGCCAGGCCATGCGTGATAATTGTATTGTTTATTAAACAAACAGCACGTCTTTACAGTCTAGAAGTTAACTTTCTGACAGTGCTTATATTTTCTTAGTACATTCAATACGTAAAACACCATTCAACTGATAGATTTCTTAGAGAGAAAAAGAAAAAATACTTGTACCCACCAATGCAAGAATACTGTACACACATAACTTTAATATTATACGTTTTAATTCTGATTTTATAAAAACAATATTAAATAATGGAAACCGATTCGTTTAAAGGGGATGAAATATAGCGAAACTTGTGAAAATAACACATCGTCAATGTTTCACGAGGTGCCCCACTAAATTGTAGGCTGATATTTCCAAAGCGCTTTTTATTATACCTTAAGGTAAACAATGATGTTTCCGCATCACCTGTCTCAAAAGGTATTGTAATATAAAATAAACAACTTAAAAGGTTAGAGCACATCGCTGTAAGATATTTGTAGCCACTTTGTATAATGTACCATAACCGAATAAAATCATCGCCGAGCTCTCAGTTTTTATTTTCCATACTGTTTGCCCAGAGTAGGTGCGCAAATGTGCGAAGAGTAGATGAAAGGGGTGAATTTATGATCATTATTTTTTCACATAGCACCCGAATTAACATGTTTTGAAATCTCGCCCCTTGCGCACGCGATTCTACGGAGAGGTTTTATTACATTTATTATTCAGTACTCCTAAAGTCTCGATTCTTTGATCAGTGCAACTTACCGGATTGCGCGCATACAAGATTTATATAATGATTCCAGTTATATCGATGGCTTGACTGCAAATTCATGAAATGTGTGATAATGAAATAAATTATTACTACAAAAAATAATGTCTACTTCCGCAACTAGTAACGTATTTTTATAGTAGTCCAACGTTAGTAGCGTATAATTATTTCCTTTTTATCAGTCGAAATCATTTTTGTTTTATGCGGACATGTCATTTGTAAATTATGTGTACATGTCATGTACTTACTACAATATTATATGGAAGGTAAATTTAATACAAAGAATAGCGTCAGTAGGTAATGAACTTTGTGGCCGATAAATTTAAAATTTAAACGACACATTTCCGACAAATAGCCAACGGTGATTAACCTTCAAAAGGAGCGGAATAAAATTTATTTATTTTGAAAACACCAACACAACATTGGATAAAACAATATAACATTGAATACTATATTTTTAGAAGAATATAAGTATGCGTAGTATAGAGGTGTCGTTATTCCCCGATAGACGCAACAGGGTGAAATTCTGAACTCGACACTAGGTCAAGGCGATGGTGTGGAAAGAGGAATTTCGGGAGCGGTACAGCATCGTTGGGGACGGGAAGTCTGTGTATTTATATATAGAACGATTTACCCCACACTGAAATCGCCCGCCCCCTCAATCCAACTCCCATTACCATTCTCTCCCTTCCAGTCACCATAACCCACTACATTGATGCTAAGCCGGGACACGCTGGTGACGTCATAATTTCCGCTCTCTTTCCGTGAAACGTAGTTGAGATCGCGCAAGGTGAAATTTTCCCAAATGGGCTACAAGTATCACATCCCGTGCAATTTATTAGAATTGAAAGAGTTATTCCCAAGGAATAAAGCCTTTAAATTTAAATAATTCCGAAATTTTATCATAAACTGAGACAAATAAACTTGATATATTTTACTCTATTTTTACGTTTTAAAAATGGTACAATACATAGTTATTTTATTCGCATTTTTTTTTTGTCTTTTATTTGAGATTCTTGAATACAACCGCCAGAAACTGTAATTTGGTTTTTTGTTTACAGAAAGTCACCATTCATATGATACTTTCGCCGCCATCTCTCCAATATACTTGCGCTTGCGTGTATGCCACTGTTTCTTCTGGATTTTCTAATAAGTCGAAGTAGCCCGAAAGCAGAAGGTTGTTTTATATAGTATTCTCCGTCAAAAGTTCGTCTGAAAATTAACGATTCACTTGCGAAAATAATTATTCTATTTATAACAAGTACTTCTCACACTATTCTGCCAATATTCTCCTTCATTCCATGATTTTCATGTGACTGATAGAATCGACTACTAAACTATTCCAACCACTTCACTTTTTCCGTTAACTCCCCACGTTCTTATATCTTCTTTATATCTTGCAGTTATTACGGCTGCAAATTTAAATTATTTGATCATACCATAATTTCTTTGGACATCATTAATACCGTAAATTCTCATTAACCTTCCTTCTGCCATACGTTTAGAACAAATATTTTACAAAAGTAAGTCCATGTTAGATTTTCGAGAGTGTGTACATAGCTGTTATTTTAATGTGTTAACTTTTTTACATTTTGCTTCTAAGTTAGGTGTCAACGGAAGTGTAATGATTTGATTTTTTTACAATAAAACAGTTAATGCCTGTTCAATATTAGTAAAGCAATTTTCGAGTTGATCAACAACGTATTTATACCTAGATATACTTCGGGGTGAGAGTACGGTAAATATACAGCCTACTAGGGGTAATTATAAAAATCTCAGCAAGATGCCCAATCTCCCCCGTTTTCACATAAACACTTGTTGAAACTTCCGAACTACTCTCGCAGCACGTATGTGGCTGTATTTCCCCGAATACGCACTCACATCGACATCGACATCGACATTCACATCCACGAGCACCGCATTACGTTTCCTTAGGTCGGTACGTGCGTCGCAGCGTACATACAGCACACGTAAGATGTTACGCACACACAGAGCGCAACAAGGCGGTTAAATTGAATTTAACATGTTACGTTGCGATTAATTGGGAAGTTCGTTTACATTGCAAGGGTTGTATAATTGCTAATCAAGGGATGCCTAAATAAGTTTGCACGCGTATCTATTAACAATTTTGAATTGATACAC
>JAPMAF010001490.1:0-10964 GCA_026537445.1 Silvatares holzenthali
GAAGTTATCGCAATTTTTCTAGAAGTCTACGTTAGCGCGAAATTACGCGAAAAATCACCCGTTACCAGCACTAGTACACGGCCGAAAACTGACCGATCACAATGTGTTAATATAACCTAAGTTTAAGGGCACTGGTAACATAAGTGTTTTTTTTTTTTATTAAAATGCTCATTGCTTTGGGGCAAATGGCACAGGAATTATGATATGGACTAACTGTCCCTCAGTCATATTAATCAATTAGCTCTCTTATATCGCAAGGTTATATATGTGTAATGTTTTTTTAATAAAAGTGACATAATATTTGAACAATATTTTTTTGTTTTAGTTGCAATATGAAATTGAATTTAGATTTCTTGCTGGAAACACTTTGGGAATATTTGTGCCTCATCAGAGTGTATACAAAGAAACCTGGCCAACCACCAGATTTTGAGGACGGTCTTATTTTAAGAAAGGTATAAAGAAATGTCTTTATTTGACATCACAGAATTTCTATTTCTTATTGACGTCAACCTCATTTTTGAAGATCGTTATTTCGCATTGCAAATGATTTTTTATTATCTCTGTATCATGCTGCCCAATAAACCTCCAATGTTGGCATTCTCGTCGCATCTTTTATCTTGTCAGGACCATCTTTAAGAAATTGCCCTCTTCCACATCGATATTTAATCTCTCTGAGTTTCTAATCTAAATCCTATTTGTCATGAGCGATGTGCCTAAAGAAACTAAAGTAAATGGGCAAGAAGATGATAATGCCAAATTTATTTACAGGGTGTAAGTGTCGAGCATGTCTGCCATTCCATTCATCGTACCCTGGCTGCCGCTTTTAAATACGCTCTAGTCTGGGGGACATCCACAAAGTACTCTCCACAGAGAGTTGGCGCAGGACACATTATGCAGGACGAAGATGTGATCCAAATTGTTAAAAAATAAACAACTCAATAAAGAACATCTCGATATTTTGTATATTACAATGGCGTGCCTACCAACCAGTGATTATTGTGTATATTTTGTCCGGGTTATAAAGAGATTAAAATAATGCATTTCAAATGATCCATGTGCTAATGTAAAGTTCAATAATGAAATTTTCAGTAATATAGGTTTACGTCATTTCCATATTGAAAAAGCAATCGCTTAAGGTCAGTCTTTTCTAATTCAGAGCGGTTACAAATTTTGATGTATTCATTTTAATCGTTTCTTATATGCAGTGTTAAATATGAAAATGTGCATACATTTGTTGTTTTTTAATTCCCAAAATCCCTTTGTTCCAGCAGTTTTATTTTAAGTAGGCGTTTTGCAATTCTGAAAGCAAGAAAAATTATTGGCTACTCTTGCAATGTCTTATATTTTCCAAAATGATTATTTTGTATACATATCAAATCATCGCCAATACCAAATGATGTAAGAAAACTATTTAATTTTATAAACACATGTGTCGGAATTGTGAAATTAATTTATTCTATATAATTTACATAACATTCTACATAATTTGATGATAATTGGAATCAATCAACAAATTAAATCTTCCCCATATACCTTGGTTAGGAGAGTGAAACGTTTATATATGTTCACAATGATACTAAAATTATAGCACAGTGCACTACCTACCTTTATTCAAGCGATGCTTTATAATTTTTTTCAGAGGCTAGATATTTTTAAACTTTTTTGTACATACATTTACATTATTTAAAGAATAATTGTGTCATTTTGCTACGATCAGTACACTATCACATATTCTTTAAGTATATCTAGAATAACAAAAATTGGACTTCGTCCGCTGAGGTTTGTTTCACCATTCCTTTTAGTCATTGGAGAAAAACTGTTTAGAAATTGAAGATAATTTATGTGCACAGTTTGGTTTTAGTGCAGTATAAATTAGCGTCCAATACACCAGTCACTTCTGAGAATGACATTCCTCTTATGCTACATGCTGCTTGTGAGGGGAAACTGCATAGTCTCATCTTGCGGACTCTGGTTGGCCTTCAGCGCCGGCAGCAGCTCTCCCTCGGTCCAGGCCAGAGCCCAGTTGTGTTCTGCGATTTCTAGGGCCTCCCATTCGGCCTTGAAGGCTGCTTTGGGGTCTGGAGGCATGGCCATGGCGGCGCCTGACATCTGTTCCTGCATGTGCTTCGATTGATCGGCAGCTAAAAATTTAGATTTAAAAATTATAATCAGTTTTGGTAACTCGGCTATTTAATTTGTTGGAAAAAATCAATAGGGTCACCATTGTTTTCACCCAAGACGAGAGTGTATATGCTCCGGAGACCGAAAACGTTAAGGAAATACCAAGAGGCTGATGAAACCCAAGCGGCATCCAGGTATGATAATTCTACACCACGTTGTAACATCGGCTTAAATCGCAGAGTCAGCGGAAAAGGAACTTTGGCTGGAAGCACACAAAATGAGCAAAATTACTTTAGTTAAACGCTTAACAAAGTTTCCTGTTTTGCTCTTATGTCAAGTCAATGCATCTCAGTAAGTCTTCAAGTATCACTTTGCATACTATTTTTTTTAATGAAATTAGTGCAACAGGTCTCAAACGTAATTAGGAAATGTTAATTTTTCAATTTAAAGCATTCTTGAGTGATTGTTTAATAATAATATTTAAGAGAATTAAATAATGTATAAGACACCTTAACAGCACTCTGTGTCAGTTTCAATAATAATTATATGTGGAGAAAGTAACAAATATTTTATTAGAACAGGAATAATTGATATTCTTTTCTTTTTACTCGCTTTTATCTGTGTTATGTATTTTCCCCAAGTGTTTTTTTCAGACACATTTGGTCAGATATTAAGCGTAAAAAATGGATGAAAATTCATTCTGAGAATGAAATTTAGTTCCAATTTATGAATATTGGAAATAAGTGAGGCACTACGAACCATGAATTGTTAACTTGAGAAAATAATAAAGTATTGAGAAATAATTGGGCTGGTACATAATACTCATGAGAAGAAATGTCAATATTACGTCACAGTCAATAGAGCTTATTTTCCTTTTAGGGCATTGGGTTTGGCACTTAAAATCAAATGGCACACTTATTGGATATTTATATTTTTGATAATAAGTGTCTTCATTATTTCCAGTATTCATGTGTAGTTTCAAGATGCTTGTCTGTGATGAGTTCAAGCTGACACAGAATAAAAATTAATGATTATAAACTTACTGGTAAGAAATCCGCTAAACATCCAGTTGATCCAACCTCCGATGACAATCATAGGAAGAACATTTGTCACATTTCCTTTCAACATGTCTGTCATTAAACTAGGATCAGTCATTGGGTTCTGAAAAATCACATATTTATTAAAATCACAAACTAATATTTAAGAATAACATAACACATTTCAGTGTGGTTTTCGGGGAAACCATTTTAAGATTTTAGCTGCAGTTGGGAATACAAATAAAGTAAATAAATAATTGGTTACAATGATCATTTTTGTTAAGTAAAAATGAGCACTTAAAAAAGGTGACTGAAATAGTTTCTTTTTCTGAGTTTTCTCAGAGTATAGTTGGGTTTCATAGTAACTAATGTTATTCGTTTTAGGTGTAGATGCATCAAAATAAAAACGATAGCGGAAAATACCTGTGAAGCTGCAGCTCTTTTCTGAACTTTGAAATAACCAGTTTCCTCATTATTAAACCAATGCCGTCTCATTAGGAAGGACTGTTTGGGCAAATATTTCCCATTTTCTCTCAATAGACGAGATCTTATCATCACCTGACTGAACAATAATTTTAGGAATTATATGTGAATTAATGTCGTAAAATACCAGCTGAATTATTCTGTCATTACCTGTCTTGCAATTGAAGAATTTCTACTTTCTTCTGTGATGATAAAATTATCGATATATAATGTCGAAGAATACCAACAAGGAATGTAATTGTAACTATCGGCAAGAATACCCATAATCTAATGTGCGGATCTAAAAGTAACTCCGCCATTCTTTGGCCGATTTATAAAGCTATAATCAGTCAATAAGTGATAACACGGCCGAAACTGATATTCAACTCGAAAAGCATCTATCGCAGAATGTCATTCCATCCGTAAAAAAGTTTTCTATGGTTTAAATAAATAAAATTGCCACATGAAAGAAATAGGTTATATTTAATAAGATAGTATTCACTTGCATTTTAATACAAAATGCTTAAGGGAACCTATTTTTTTAAATACTAGTGCGATTTTTTTTTTATTTATTATTTATGTGACTTCCATCCCTGTGGGATATTCTTGGCCATTGTATCACTCGTCTTGAGTTAGGTTTAAGGAAATTGAGGTTAGTATGTTCTAGTAGGGACAAGGAATTAGTAGAAGGTTCAACCGAGTGTCGAGAGTAAGGAATATATTAAAATTAAAGATGTTTATTAAGAGGTGTAATGATTATAATGAAGCATGCGGAGATATCAGTTATTAAATTTTTATGCAGTTTCGTTTCATGAATTTGGATAAGATTATATGTACTTTAAGGTTGTTGAGGCTTAGTAGGGAGGAAATATTTTAAGTTTAATATTAGAAGTTTCACGTGGGATTTGGTTACGTTTATAATAAACTCAGGGTACTGGTCATTTATGAGACATTCAAAAAGATGTGGTTAAGCGTTTCTTCTCGCCCACATTCACATGATGGGGAAGATACAATGTGAAATCTAGCGAAGTGGCTAAGGCAACTGGTATGACAGAGTCTTATTCTACAGATGGATGACATAAATTGTTTTAGAACCGACGTGAAGTTATGAAACCATGGTTTCACTGGGATTGATGGTTGAATGAGAGAATATTGATAACCCTCAAGTTGTGAAGGAGTTTGTCGTTCTTTTAGCCCTTGAGCGTGAAACCTTTTTTTTTTTAATAAGTATATGTAATGGCTTTCATCCACTAGGAATGTTCTCAGCCAGCATGAACACTTGCTCGTGCGATGGGAAAATATTCCGAAATTGAGATAAATTCACTCGAAGGGAATAATATATGCATACCCCATCCCAGGACGCTAGTCACAATAATCTGATATATAATATTTGTCAACAATTTATCCGTTAAATCAAAAAATATTCCATATACATAGGATTCATTTGAAATTCAAACAGTAAAGAGCCTATGAATAATCAATTTAAAGAATGTGTAGAGGGGCACTATTTATTGGATGATTTATATAGCACTGTTTCGTGATTCAAATTACTCAAGAGCGCTCACTAATATGCAATAAGGAATTCATTATAATATTTTTTCTTTAGTCGGTCTCCTTGAAGGGTCCATTGCAAAAATCACTATACTCAATATTAAGTGAAAATCTTAACATTTCCATGAATTGATCCGTTCACCTAGCTGGTGATTGTTGACAATACACATGCTCAATCAAATAATCAATACAGGTAGATATGTCATTAGCATTCCGAGATAAACTCTATAGATGCATTTGAATCTTCAGATTGAATATTCAATATATAGTTTCCTTCTTTGTAGATCTCCCACCAACAATTTTATTTAGGAATTGGTGTGCAATAGTTTCTTATTGTTAGATAATGAAACACAATATGTTTTCGGATGAAATATTATGATAGAATCAACAAACATATTTGTTATACAAATCAGAATCCTGTCTTAAAATATTGTAATATTCACTTACTCGATAAACAAAATATCGAACTAAAAAAAATTTTTTATCGCAGAATCATACAGCTTTTAATATATTCTCGTAATATTAATCACTTTATCTCTTTAAAAATTTGCATACATTATTTCCTAAAAGTCATCATTAAAAATATTTTAAAAGAGCATTCATTTTATAACATCTATAAAAAATTTCTCATCAACATATTTAAAGTAGATTTTATTTATACAATAATAGTGTTATATTAGTATGCTAGTGTTGACTATATAAACATAAAAAATTACCTTTACTACATGTAAATATTGCTGTTATATTGTAATGAATTGGCCAACATGTTTCATTATCTAAATAGATAAATGCTTTTTCTGAAAATTAGATAAAAATTACTTGTCATTTTTAACAGATATTGATTTTACATTACACTACTGCAACGTCTTCTCTGTAACTCTCAACTTTCTATGAAACTTGTTATAGAATATATGCAACTTTAACATACAATATTTTCATGAAATAATTCAAATTGATTGTTTTATTTTGATTGGAATGAAAGTTGTGTATTGAATACAATTAAATATATGTTCATACATTGTTTTATTGTATCCCTATCTAATAATATCAAATTCCTAATGAT
The DNA here is from genome assembly GCA_026537445.1 of Silvatares holzenthali. NCBI lineage: Eukaryota > Metazoa > Arthropoda > Insecta > Trichoptera > Pisuliidae > Silvatares > Silvatares holzenthali. The sequence continues at coordinate 6,235 of JAPMAF010001490.1, forward strand.
AAAACATTTTGTTTAAATATTATTGCACGCTGCTTATCATTTCATTGAACACCAGAATAATACAAGATTATTATTAGATATATTATTTAACAAAATATTTTGTTGAATATTGGGGACACTCCAGAAACCTTTCAAGACAGTTGTCCCACTATATAACCGTATTGCATCTGGAAACGAATAGTTTCCTTGTTAATATGCACATCAGTTGAAATTGAACAATCAGTTGAAACCTTTCAAGACTGTGGTATTCTGCACTGCAGAGTGTAGAATACTTGATTCTGATAATCTGTAGAATTAACTAATATATAGGATATATCTATAAAAGAGCACATTGTTAAGTGCACGAGGGCCGGAAAACTTAAGAATTATCAGAAGTATTTCTGCAAGTAAGCTCTCATAATAGACGCACAACTTGCACACGAGGAATCACAGGTTTGATTCCATGTAAGTAATGCATTTTTAAATGAAAATTTCAATTAATAACATTTTTCTGAGCTGGTATACTTAAATGGTAAAGAAATTGTGATATAGAATCATTATAGTGTAGTAATCATCAGTGTCCAAAGATGAAAATTGGGATAGATAGCAGCGATGGTTCATTGACAATAAGCCTTCTCTTGTACATTATGAAGCTATGCGTAAATGTTAAAAACAAAACATTCAAATTGCAGGGCAGAAAATCTGGACATCACAAAGGATTGAAAAATTTGATAAGAAACTATTTATTTTTCATCAGTGCAGCAATTATATTCGAATACTGGCAATCTGATTTATTAAACTACATATCCAAATGTTGGCTTAATGTGAGCAATCATATTTAAACAAAATGCCTTTTAACAAATAGCTTTATAAGAATATATGCGAGCTGGCGATTTATCTAAAAACTCTATTCCTTTACGGTTTACAGCATAGCCTGGAAAAACATTTCAACTAAGGGAAGGGAGACTGCTAAAGATTCGACTTTATAATTCGACATGTAAATATTAAAAGTGAAGTTACATTCTATCACTGTTTATAGTTGTACTATTTAATTTAATCGAGATTACAAAATCCCTTGCATATTTGCCATAAAATATTATACAATATATATAAATATAAATATATAATGTGTGTGTGTATGTATATATATATATATCAGTGTTGGGCAAAAAGTATTTAAATTACTGATTACAAAGACTATCATTGAAATTTGTAATCTGATTACTTTGCAACAGATTACTGGCATAATCGATTATAAGTACCGGCTGTAATTAATCATAAAGTAATCTAATTAAAAAATATGATTACATTATTAATCCGATCAACTACTGGCACAGACACGACATCCTGTCATATCGCCAGCATCCGGCGCCAGTCTTAGTTGGCGAGCATTAGGTATGAGTACTGAGGGTATAATAAAATAGAAATTTATTGATTAATTTGTAATCAGATTACTTTGTAATTGAATTACATCGTAATCGATTATGTAGTAATCCATAGCTATCCCAATATAATAAAATACATTGTAGTTAGATTATATTGTAATTGAATCACTTTGTAATTAAATTATTAATATAATTCCTCAGTAATTGAATTAAGCCCATTTCTGTATGTGTGTATTACACAAAATTACAAGAGGTTATACAATATTTGAACGATTAGATAAGGGGAGGGGGAAAAAGAAATTTGTTGCAAATGTGCGCAAATTTACCCTGGTACATTTATCATTTAAGAAATAAAATGGAAATAGACAACGGCATAGTGTAGGTCTTGTTTCGGCCTCAATATCATCGCTCAGTAATGTATGTTACATGAAATGGGTTTAACTATACTTCATAGGTAGATCTGAACAAACAGTTATCTACACTCATTTGTATATGTTACTGCACCGATTAATACAGACCCAGATGTTCAATGTGTACTATAAAACATAAGACTATACATTAGCAGTTATTCAGGAACCTAAAGGGAACACTCAATAATTCACAGCACCTTTAACAAGTGATATTATAAAGTAATACTGTTTGAAAAATGAAAGAATACAATGTAGTACAAGATCAAAGGTTGAATATAAATCCATATAAATAAAATAGCGTATTAATTAAGAGTATGACAATGTTTAAATACATATTGTGTACGATTTGAAGAGACTTTAGAAGAATGTGTGGTAAAACTACATGACAGAGTAAGGAATACCTGAATTCAGGTATAAGAAAAGAGTATGGAGCAATTGAACGAATGGATACCGAGATATTAGTAAAAAATTAAGTAAGAAAATTTACGATGTGAATGTAGAAGGCCGCCCAAGGAAATCATGGCATGAACAGATTAATCTAATTCTAATTGATGGCTCTGTTTGCAGTCTGAGATGTATGAATGTGGATGAGGCAAGAGATGTATGCCAGGAGAGAGGTGTGGCATTTGATCCTTCGGAGAAACGCCCTGATGGTGTATTGTATTGTATATTGGAATCGAGTTGTGTGATTGTACAGTTAAACATGATTAAATATATGCATAATAATAAATTGTAACAATTCAAATTCTGACAATGAAATGTTAATATCACTGGTGTAGATATTTAAAAATCATTTTAAAACAAAGTGTTATATCACTTGTAATTACCGTGCTAATAACTTACATTGATGTTTTCATTTACTATACTAAAGGTTACTATACTAAACAGTTATCATTTTTAAAAATATAAAGTGCAAATCACAAGATCACATGTAATGAGTAAGAAAAGAAGTTTATGCACAAAGAGTCTAAAGAAGGAAATAATGTCACTATGAACGAACACCGGGTCAATACATTAAATGCACATAAAAACATTTTAAACTAGGTTATTGCAACTGGAACCACTAAAAGTAGACAAATTGAATGGCAAATTTTCACACCTCAATACCCTGGGGCCGTTATGAAGTCAGCCTATAATGCAATAAGAGACTTTGACTAAGCAGAGGCATAATCAAACATCCATTTATCAACATAAAAAACAAACTCAAATGATAAAAGATTCAGGTAGAAACACATACTGTGATATCTGTTAAGGTGCTCTTGCAATACATAACATGAAATGCACAATAATACGAGAGAAAGAGAGATAACATCATATATAGTATTGTAGGTTGTGTATGTGCCCGAACATGCGACCAGATATATCATAATTTTTTATTAAAACATTTGTTATATATTTCTCATAGAACACAGTGGATTCTTATATTATTCTGCTAAAGCAAAAACTTATTATGAAAACTATAATAATATAAACTTAAATGCACTTCTTGACATTGATTTTTAATATTCATATGAAAATAATAAACAGCGTAAAATTGTAATAAACAATATGTTTTCACTCTGAACTGAAGATCTTATATTATCTTGGAGTAGTACCACCATTTAATAATCATACACCACATGAAATCGATTTATCCATGTTTCATAACTAGAACGGAATAAACAGGATTTTTATACCCCCTTCTACTACTACACAGCATTTACATGTGCAATTGCACTGAATGTTACAGATGCAGACAGATGATGGTGTCTCATGTGCAGTATAAAAAATATGATTTTATGGTTCGATTAGTAAATTCATATCAATTACCAACTCTAACAACACTATTAGTTTAAAATTGTATTACAATATTATTTCAGGTGCATTTTCTTGGAATATGTAGCCACATTAGCAGGTGGAATGATTACCACTTTCATTTAAAATTGATATGAGCATATGATAAAACAGTATATGGCAAACCCAACAGCAACTTAAATTGTGCAAATTTGATTATGAATATAGATATTCGTTTATTATAAAAATTTACTTTTCCGGTTTACATGGAAAATGAATTAGTAATAATCAGTAAATAATTATATTGCAGACCAAATAATTAATAGACAAAATAAATGAGATTCTGAAGAGGAAAAAAGCCAAATTTGATAAAATTATTCCTCTTAAATTTGTTATAAATTACCAGAACAAAAAACTCAATAAATACACTTCCTAGCAATTCTTTTTTGATAATTGTAGCATTATTAATTTGCTACATGAATTTATTTGACATTTGGCATGTTGTAACCTTTGAATTCCACATGTTTTCATATTAGTATCTTTTTGATGAACAAGCACTTAAAACAAGGAGTTTCTCAGCAGTATAATCATAAATGAGGGTTAACATATTTGTTTGTAAGAAAGTGAAAATAGTTTAATGGGGAAACGGTTCATTTAATTGGGATCATTTGAGTAGCCACATCTATTATGATAAGTAATAATATCTTTTAGAAGAATGTGTGGTAAAACTGTGTATGCCAGAGTATTCAGATATAAGGAAAGAGTGTGGAATTCAGATATAAGGAAAGAGTGTGGAATTCAGATATAAGGAAAGAGTGTGGAATTCAGATATAAGGAAAGAGTGTGGAACAAAACAGAGAAGCTGCCGAGAGCGACAAGGGAGTCGTGGCATGAACAGATAAATCAAATTCTAATAGATGGCCCTGTTCATAGTCGTAATAATTGCAGAGAATGCATGAGGAGATATATGAACGTGGATGAAGCAAGAGATTTATGCCAAGATAGAATTTTGTGGCACTCGATCCTCTCTGAAGGATGAATTTGGAGGAAGATCAGAGGATTATGACTATTCAGAAGATCAGAGAAAGGATCAATATAGAAGGATGAACTTTGCTGTACGGAAGTGAAGCGTGGACATGGCAGAAAAGGAATGAAAGTAGAATAAATGCCGTTGAGATGAGGC
>JAPMAF010001491.1:0-10962 GCA_026537445.1 Silvatares holzenthali
ATATATACATATACGCGTTTTGAGAAATGTTAAAAATTTAGGAAAATAATTTACGCGGTAATATTTAACGATCACCTTTTATGTAAAAAAAACTGTTGCGCAACTGTTGGCTATTGCTGTAGTACCAAAAAGGTGTATGTGTCCTAATAGTAAGCAAAAAGTTTGTTTGTTTTATTTCGAAGCTTGCAAATCAATGCTAATCAGTAAATAATTCTGCCATATGTGAGCCACTTCCCAGCCTGCTACCTTGTAAATAATATTTTATGTCATATAAGTTTGATGAAAGAGGTTGCAAAAAACAGACGAGAAGAAAATCTTTTCAAATAAATCAAATTAAGTTTATAAGTAGGTTAGTATGACATTATATGTGTATATTTGTATATATGTGTATATTTTACCTGATCAATATCATTTTCAATACTCGTTCTTGCTATTGGCATCCCTTTCTACAACGTGCAATTTTCATCCCCGATAGCGCAAGTGCACCAGGAAGTAATAAATGCGAAATAATGACCTTCCGAGCCCTCAGTTCTGCGGAGGCTTCGGAGCTGGAAGTGGGAGCAGTATTTTCCAACCCTTCGTCCGGATCGTGCACAAGCCGCGCTCTCTGGTTCTACTGCCGATTCACTTATCGAGATCCTGTTGCTTATACGAATTATTTTCTAGTTAATTTCAATACGTGTTTACTAAAAATTAATGTTTTTTCCGTTCGCATATTTCATTTTTCTTGATTTTTTACTGACATCGGAAAATACTGGTATGTCTCTTTGTTATATTATAACTCTAAGGATTTTTCGGCACACTTTAATTAAACAAATACGGCAGTTTACGTTTACACAATTTAAACAAAAAATACTTAATAATTATCTGTAAATTTTACTGAAACTTTCGCACATCATATATACTTTTTACGGCAAAATAACTGTTGTTTCTATCAATTTTAATTTTTGATTGAGACGGTAATTTATATTATAAAATGTATAAAGTTAAACATCATTTTTTATTATTTCGAGAGCTCTCAATTTAAATCCTGATTATTTCCCCTGAATATCAGTGGTGTAGAAAACACAAACAAGAGGATATTTTTTCAAATCCTTGACTGTTTTTGAAAAATAAAAATATGTAAATTAATGAAATGCATTTTTTATCTGTAGAAAAATTACGTTTACTATATTTTTTTTCAGTGAATATCGTTATTTTCGCTCAATGTTTTCATCATTTTTAGGATTTTGATTTAATGGATATTCATTTTTTGAACTTTAATTATGCCGTTTATCCGGTTTTTGGTTTTTTAGATGGAATACTAAATTTTATTGTGTATTAAATGTGAGTTTTCGGCATACGGATTTATATGTTTTTCCGTTAAATTACAGTTACTGTTTCAAGCCATTTTAAAGAATTACTTCGGTTATTCTGTCGTCAGTTTTAAACGTTTTAATTAATCATTAATTTATTTTAATTTATCATTTAATTATTTACGTATTTTTTTAAACGGTCTATGAATTACTGCCGTTGTGAGATCATGCATTTCTTCAGTTTATTTTCTAAGGGTTTCATATTAAATATTTAATTTCTTTGTTCAATAGATGTTTTTTTTTTACTTTCGATTTGTAAATTTTACTGTAAAATTATTGTAAATGTTTTGGGTCTTTTTAAAAAATATGTACATTTTTCTGTCGCTTGTTCTTACAGGTTAATTGGCTTAACTTTTTTACTTTTTTTTTTCCAAAATAATTAAATGTGTTTTTTACGTTTCGTGTTTATTACAAATTTCTGCTATATTTAAATACGTTCAATTTCACCGGTGTATTTTTTACGTATTTTTCATCCGGTTTTTTGTTTTAGGATTTATTTTCAACTTGTTATTTGGTTTATTTCTGCTGTATTTTCCCCGATCACCCTGATTTTTTTAGAGATTACCGTTATTACTGACATTTACTTTAGCGCCCAATATTTTATTCAAGATTATTAAATATTAACGTATTATTTAGAAAGTTCTTGCTTTTTTTGATATTTTTGACACAAATTTTTAATGTAGTTAGTTACTAAACTAAAATTATTTCATTGGATTCCTAAGTTTTTACGACATTAACCAGTGTTACACGTATGGTTGTTAAATTATTTGGCAAAGCATTTTAAAGATGAACAGTCTTAGTGCTAGGTATTTTAACCGATTGATCGCCGTAAAGGATAGTAAGAGTATACTGAAGATTTAATCAGGATGTTTCGGTATAGGTTATATTGTATTGTGTGGTTGTATTATATGTACTGAGCTCTAAGCATATAAATGTGTACGGTTTTATATATAGTTTTACAAATAGTACATATGCTCTGTTTGGCACCTAGATGTGTATTACTCTCAGCCTGTTGCATGCATCCATTACGCTCTCAGCGGCATCAACAAACGAATTGAATTATTATAACTCGTTTAACACTAAGAGTAATTATTCGTAGTTTACATAACATGCACACAGTTCAAAGAGAACGTTTACTAACCCTATAGTATTTGTTAAACGAAATAAAATCATCAAGCCGACGGAGAAACAAAGAGAAGCTTAAACAAAATCTTTTAAAAATTCTCCAAAGTGAAAATCCGTCGCCTGCTGCAATAAGGTAAAATGGATATCGCTATGCTAAACATGAGATCAATAGGAGACCCTGAGCTGATCATGAAAGTATTGGGAGACCTTAGAAGAACCAGAAGCGGATCGTTGACAATAAGGCAATATTAGGAAGATCCACACTAAGTATTGCGTTACAACATAAAGAAATTAAGTATTTATACGTTGTTAACTGAAAATGCTTTCGGTTTTTAAATATTCCTTCATATTCAGCAGTATTAAACTCTAAGAGGGTGCGAAATGATTTATTTTAAAGATGGCAAAAGAGGTGCAATCATGAAACCGTCAACATCAATTAAGTCAAGATGAGTAGAGTATTCTAAGCTATCTTGAAATTATAATTTTGCCGTCGGGAATCAAACGATTGGTAAAGAACTAAACAAAAGAACGAATGATAGGACATAGCCGCTCTTTTTAAAGAGTAGACAATCAATTAAAGTAACAAAGAGCATAAAATTTATTCAACGACTAACAAACTCTGCGTAAGGAAACAAAGTAGGAAAATTGACAGTTTATCTCATATTCCTCAAAAAGATAAAAAGCGTTATTCACATACTTTTAATTCGAAATAATTCTTTACAGATGGTTGAATACACAAAAATGTGCTATTTTGTTCCCATGAGCAGCAATCAATGATTTATGCGATACCATTGTATAATAGCGCTACACGAATTTGCACAACGTTATTTTCTTTCATTATCAGTAGTTTTCCGAAAGATTCTATTATCAGAACAGAAATATAATTAATGTGTTTCCACTTCGAACTCTTTTAACCGCAGTTTGTTTAATCATGATTAACGAAATCTTTTCTGAAAATACGAGAAAAGATTACTGAACAATAAATTAGCAGATACGAAATTAATAGGTTTGAAGAAAAGTAATTAAAGTTTTTTCTCAATCGATGGTTTTGACCCCAAAAATATATCGTGATGCACTAATCGAATGGGGCCATATTTTACTCAATAGAAATGCTAGTTTGCTTAGGAAAAGTCAAATTAGTTGAGCTTTATAGAGCTTAAAAATAGAAATAAACCATGATATATTTGCTATGTTTTGCAATTTTGCTTTGATATTTTTTTAAAATAAAATATAAATAAATTACAGCAAAAAAAGGAACGCAGACGGCTAAAAATATCAATGAAGTTTATGGGCTCTATTCTGTTACAGAAAATAACTATTTTATTTTTGACATTTATACCCCGAAGATATCAGATGTAAAAGATGTTGCCCACAGCAGGCTGGATATACCAGGAAGCTCTATATATTTTAATATATTATGTTTGAGTGTGACAAAAGCTGACGCAAAAAAATCTGCTGGCTCGTATTTTCACCTACGAATCTCTGCTAAATTGCAACATACCAATCATTTTTTAAGCATATTATTACTGAGGATACCAAATAAATTTGCTATAACAACAATTTCCGGAAAAGATCGTGGTCAATATCCAGTGATGCACCCCAGACCGCCGACAACCCTGTATTGATGGCCAGAAAGGTTTTACAATGTGTTTAGTCGGGCTGAAAGGGGATAATGCATTTAAAGCTGCTCCAGCCTGGCTAAGTACTCAATTTAGATATTATTTTGTCACTAATTGGACTGTTGGAAGTGTGCAATTAGCCAGAAACTCCAAAAATACTTCATTTCTCACATCACGCACAGTTTTTTGAAAAATAAGAAAGGTTTACTTACAATATACGGTGATTAAATGTCACCTTTCTTCTAAAAAAATAACTGAATTTATTTCTTAATTAATCATATATTATTTTTATGATCACATATAATTTCGTGTTATACTGGTCAAACCATTTCTTCTTCTCTTTAATGCTTCTTAAAATTTGCTTTCTCTTTCTAACCTTGATTTCTCGCTTGAGCACCCGACAATCATCAGCTAGTATATTGACGTCCCTTCTTTCTTAGTAGCGTCTTACGATGTTGCGAATATCCAGGTGAAATTATTCACCCTGCTCTTCACTATAGACTCCCAAACCTTCAGGAAAATAGTCAATATGGGAGTGTGCGATGTAATCTCCTGAGTTTGCATCCTTGAGCGTTATAAGTAGCTAGCATGCATTGTACATTGGTTTTGTAGATGAGGTCTAGTAGTTTTTTCCCATTGTTTTCAAAAAGAGGGGATCAGAAGATTTTCGTATATCGGGACCAGTAAAAACTTCCATTTTCTAATTTGACTTCAAATAGTTTTGTCAACTTTAAACACAAATATCTGAAATATTCCCCATCTATTGGCGATGGTTTAGCAAACAGTCTTATAAGCTCTATTTTAATAAGAAGTGGTGGTAATATTTTTTATGATGATGTTTTTTGCCGGGGATTAAGGCATCTCGGTTTGGCCGATCAGTTTTTGCCTAATGCAATTCTCTGGCTCCATCGTACCACACGCATAGAAAGCAGGATATTTCGAAAAACATACATAGCACGAGAATATTTTGTAAAACCTACTTGCTTACTTGGTTCAGAAATTGAATTATTGATATTATTTTGTTTTCCTAAACCTTCCGTTGTTGCTCTGGATAATTGCTTTTCTCAAAAACTATAGACAAATCGTTATTGTATTAATCTCTCTTCAATAGCACCAGTGTTCCATAGGATAAGATGCAGATGCGTGTTCATTATGCAGCAACACTGCTTTGCATTAATAGCCGCCACTCAGATGTACATATTATAATAAAAAATATTTCACCCTTTTCTATTTATTATTTGTTCTATTTATATTTATTTTCTCTCTATTATTTTATTTGCATTGATTTTATTTTAATTTTTAAAAATGTGATTTACGTGTATAAGTGCTGGAGACAACTGCAGCTGCAGCTGCAGCTGCTGAGACGTAATATCCAGAGGTGCTTGACATTAGTCAACGAAAGGTGTTGCGAGTAAGAAAAGCCCAATGCTACATTTCTCAAGTTGATATGAATAAAGTCTCCATAGTAGATGGTGATACCTTATTATGCTGCCGTAATATTGAAGGGAATTCATAGACAGGAATTTTCTGAGTAGATTATGCAAACGTTTAGCATGACTAAGGGCCGATGTGAACAGGTCATTTATTCAAACAAGTAAAACGAATATTTTGTCATCCGGGCAACTCATTAATACTGTCATTTATGAGATATCGCTACAAGGAAGAGAAGGCATTATTTGTAATGACACTATTTTCTATAGAAAATTTGGCTATTTGCTGTTAGTGTGGAGATTCAATGTAGTTATTTTGTACCATTTATAGTTAATTATTTTGGTGTCTAATGGTCGAAAATGAGCCGGAGTAAATAAAAAGTTTAATTTTTTGGAATACTCTCATTATACTTTTAGAAAACAAAAAAAAACTGAGATTTAGAATTGAAACTATGGATGTTTGAAAGTAAACGTTGACTAATAAATAACACATCGTATTTAAACCTTGTACTATTGTTCCCTTGCTTGCAAAAAAAACAATATTCTGAGGTACAGATGTCGTAAAAACCTTTGAGTCTTTGAAATATTTTTAACCGGCGGTGCACATTAACGGTTTTGGCTAATAACTATTAAAAACATTAAAAATTCAATTATTAAAACACATTTCACGTGATTATACCAAAACAAAATTTATACGCAAATGACACTTTAAACAGCTTTGAAATTCATATAATTTGAGGTAACATCCGATTTGTTTTGAGATTTAATTTGTTGATAAAAGTACATATTTAAAAAACTGGGAGTAGCCGTTCCACACAAGTACATTTGTTGCGGTCATTACCGTGCTTGAGCTACTCCCAAAAAATAAAATACAAGATTTTTTTTTAAATAGAAATTTTATGATAAATGAAACTTTAGTTCAGTTAGTTAAAAAATTGTAGTTCCACAAAAAATTTAATTATTTTTCTACATTTAAAATCTATAAGAAAAAGCAAAAACATTATATGCTATTTATTAGTTGCAGACCTGTTTTATTGAACAAAAAGGATGCATCTTTCATCGGAACCGGAAATCTTCCTATTCCGAAAATTCCTAAACTAATATTACACATTGAAACATATTCTAACAAAAAGGCATACCAGTATATGTATCATTTTAGATTATTATAAAGACATTATTGAAATCAACTGAATCAACTTACGTGAAGTCTTTTAATCAAAGCTTAATTAAAATGGTTCGTTTAACATTTTAGGTTTCGTCGTATTTAGCGTGTCTTCAAACGAAATAAAATAAATCATTTAGTACAAAGTGTTTAAATTTGAATCAGAAAATCATATGCAAGTTTAAAAACAGCATTTCGTTCCTTTCACACCCCATTCCTGGAATGGGGTGAATTTGATTAAAATTATTTGTTTACTGCCTCTTGAATCGTGGTAAATTCTCAAAATAAAATTGTTTGAAAATAAGTGTGTTAAAACTATAAACATACCAGTGACTAATGTGGTAACAAATAACGAGGACTATATGTGGTAACAAGTAACGAGGACGCAGCTAACAGCAAAACGGGAGATGAAAATGTAAAAGTAGAAGAAAAGAAAGATAAATATATATTTTTGGATTCAATCTTGGATTGGCTACGACTTTTAAGTCGTAAAAGTTTTTGAGATTGCGAATTTTAAGCAACGGAGTGAAGAAAGTAAAAAAGTAAGATACATGTAAAACAAAGAGTATCAAAATAATTCTGTATTTTTGGATTGCATGTGAATAGAATTGAAGGTGACATATTTTTTGAGTATTGTAATAACTTAAGAAGAGAACAGTATATGTTTGAATAAAAAATTGTTTATTCCTCGTCTGTGATTATACTGGGATATAATTAAAGGAATTGATTGGATTCAAAATATATTTTCTGAAAGTGTTTGAAAATATATATATACACAACTCGTGTGATAGATGTAATTGATGGTACAAATGGTTGGCATCTGTTATTTAAGAAATGAGTGAAAATAACAGTGATAAGGGCAAAACTCCTACATCAATTCCACCCTGTGAGAAAATTAGTCGTAAAGAGTTGATGGTAAATAACGCCAAACTGGTGAAACAAATAGAACAGGAAAATAAAGGCGAATATAAGGTAACTCACGCCATTAAAATAAATATCCCGGTCAAAATTGAATACGTCGATGAGAAAGAAGAATAATTCAATACCCGTTGTTGATATCGAGGACAAGCAAGAATCATAAACAGTAAAATAAAATAAAGTAAATTGGAAACTAACGCTACAATGGCTTCATCCGATCGCAAGACTTTGCAAGACCCGAATGTAATAGATAACGATATATCGGAGGACGAGAGTCCGACAATATTTAACGTTACAGACGACGACTCTATCGAAAGTGGTGAAAATTTCAACAGCGTGTCATTCTTCGAGGAAATCAAGATTATAGAGGAATTTGGGATCTTTGAGGGAAAACTGTCAGATAAACCTTCCACGAGCGTAAAAGAGACACACGATAAATTTGTAATTGATCGCCATGGCCAACATTTTACGCTTGAAAAGAATGTTATCAAGAAAGTCGAAATCATAGACATAGATACAGACGAGTTCGGAAGCGTTCCGGTTTTCTTTGAGAAATGCACGAAACTAAAGCGTAAACAATCGCTTGTAAGTAGCGAATCAGTGGAATTAGACGAACTCAATTTGGACGACGTGTTCCCAAAATCTGTTGAGGAAAAAGAAGAGGTTGCTACTACTAGCGCTGCTCAGAACGAACGAGGCGTAAACTTTTTGAAAAATTTGTTCTGTTGCTTCTTTTGCAATTGCATGTGCAAACAACAAAGCGACGAACTGCAAGAAGGGTAAGAGTAACCAATTATTTTTCCCAATCATATTTAAACAAATACATGTGTACACAGCATCACACAATTTTCAGGTAGGAGTACGTAGAGAAATTGAAGCACCACTAATCTCTGTCCTGAAATATAATTCTTTCTAGTTCCACATTCATACATCTCGTCATACACGCACAACGGTGGTTCAGGCTTATAACATTATTTTTATTAAACTTTAATCAAAAGATGAATTCTGGGTGTACATTAAGGTTTAAGGATTTATTCGGACACTTTAGAAAGGTGGAATGTTTTTATAATGCATTCGTATAGTCGTACTCCTCAGTACTGAGGATTATAATAACATCAAAGCTTTTTTATCACAATAACAGTAAAAAGTGTACTAGAAAATAAGATCTACGGATAAAGTTTATGTCTTTAGGCTTATGATATAAGACTTAATATAAGATAAGAATTAATTATTGTACTCTTCTACAGCATATTGAATTATTATGTTGATAATTATAGTACTAACGTTATATTTTGATATTAAATCAATATTACGTTATCATTTGCATTATTGTACATAAATGAATATCAAGTACTATTTGTCAATAATTTCCATACAAGCCTTGAATAACTATGATTTTTTCCGACATCCTTGCTGCAATGTTGCAGCAGTTTTTATATTTTTTTTAAATACGCATTTGGAGATCTGTAGTTATTCCAGGTTGGCTATTACCCAGAAGATTCTGCTCTACAGCTGAATTTTCAAATGGCAACTGGTTGTATATTTATACTTTATTCTGATCTACCCTTTCCGCGCAAGTATTTATATTCTCAAAAATAGGTATCCTTAAATATTGCAATATTTTATATTCGTAAATCTACAATCGTGAACAAAGATGCTATGATATTTCTTCTAACTAACTTAAACTTAAGCGGCAACTTGACGTGGCAGGTATGCTAGAGGAAGATAATGCAACGGTTTCCCAGTTGCTGTCTGCACAATAGTAACTAACTTATTAAGATCAAAATCTTGGAAAGATAATCACATCACTATAATACCATTACACATTTAAGATTCTGGTATTAAGATCAATTATTCTCTTCGTAGATAAATCCAGAAATCGATAGGTGCCCTTATTAGTCTACATGGTACATCCAGAAAACATCCTTTTGAAAATACTCTAATTTCACAAGACCATAACTGATATCAAGAGTCTAAGAACAATTAATACAATCTTTAAGAGCGTGAAGTTAACACTAAAGATATCAATACAATCTTACAGCCGATAAACACTTAACAAGCGAGGGGTTCTCAAACATCAAATGAAATCTTACACTTTGATAAACAACATTATTTGCTTACTTACTTTTAGTAATAAATTACTAGCAATCGGTTAAGTACACTGATTAACACGTTCACATTCTAATTGAGATACGATTTATATACAAAAGGTGGGCCATGGCATTCTTTTTAGAAAACTTTTTTTTTAATCTCGCAACTTTTTCGCGTTCAAAAAAGTGTCAAAAACACAGTATTATACCTCTGCAGTACGAAATGAATCACTTTACGCTTGAGCAACGCTTTGAAATATTGAATATTTACTTTCAAAGGGAATATTGTGCTGCCAAAACAGAATTTTCGGTTCGATATACTGCACCAACCACACCTGGTATACGCAAATTTGTGAAGAAAGTTTATGAGATTGGCACGTTAACAGACAATACAAGCTATCTTCGTGATTATCTGGTCCGCTTGGTGGAGAATATTGCTGCTGTTGCTGAAAGTGTACACCTAAATCCTAGAATATCAACTCGCCAGAGATCTCAGCAACTAAACAATAGATGAATTCTATAAAGGTCTCGGATTATCCACTTACAAGGTTCAATTGGCTAAGGAATTGAAGCAAAATTATCAAACGCTTCATCGTTTCTCTGTTCAGGATTTTGCTCAAAAAATCATTTTCCAATAGGGAAGTTATATTAACAAGCAAAACTACCGTATTTGAATCTTGGAAAACCCATATGTAATAATTGAGAAGCCAGTGCGTCCTGAACGTGTGACTTTTTGGTGTGGTTTTTGAAGCGGCGGTATTATTGAAACATTTTTCTTTGAAAATGAAGAATTGAACTTGGACGAGTTGTGGTTACAGTATGATGGCGTTATGAGCACTGTGCAATAATCGATCTTTTGCGCACAAAGTTTAATAACCGTGTAATTTGTCGTTTTGGTGACGTCCCTTGACCTCAGCGTAGATGCGATTTGACACCGTTGGATTTTTTTGTGAGAAAGATTGTTGTTATACCCACAATTCGGCAACGATTCAGGCACTTGAGCACAATATTAATACTCTACCATCTCTATTCGTGTAATACAGCTTGAAATTATCCAAAATGTACTAAAATATTAGGTCGACATGATGGGCTACTGCCAAGAGCGCCGTGGCAATCAATTGATTAAAATTATATTTCATAACTAATTGAAAGGTTTACTCTTTTAAATAAAGCAACAAACTTTAAAAAATATTGAACAGTGTTTATTTTACAGCAGTTTTAAAAAGAAACCAGCCGATGGCCCACCATATATATACATATATA
>JAPMAF010001493.1:0-10958 GCA_026537445.1 Silvatares holzenthali
ATATGAATTAACACAAATTCGCTTGACATTCTGTACCGAACATGATCAAGTTAATTGTTAGTGAATGATCCTTGTGTTGACCTCAATAAACTTGTTGAGCCAAGTAATTGTGGTTATGAACTAACCCGGAAAAATGATTATCTATAATTCAATATCCCCGAATCAAATAGTCAGCCGATTTTAGGGGGGAAAATATTATCTATAGTAAAAAAAATAGTTTTGGGTCTGAATTATCTGAGTAACAAATACAGTTAAAAATGCTAAAAAACAGTTTAGTTTTTTTTTATTTTGACACATTGATTGACACTGATTGTTTCAGTATTGAGGCTACAGTGAATACAATACATTACACATCAAACCGCTTTCTGAAGGGGTATACAGAGAGGATAGAGCCCCAAATCACTCTATCCCAACATATAGCTCTTGCCTCATCCACATTTATACATCTTGTCATGCGAGCTCTAAAATTATTGTGACTTAGATAAATTTGGTTGATCCGATCATGGCATGATTTTCTTGAACTGGCTTATTTCTTCTACATTCGTGAATATCTCTCGGTATCCATTCACCCTTCATGCCCAAGCCATCTCAAAGCTTATTCCATGATTTTTTCAATAACACTCGCACCAGATCCACATTCATTCCTTAAATCTGTATTCCTTACTTATTACTTTACCACACATTCTTATGTTTCACCAAGAGATCTAATTACAATAGCATTCACTTTTATGTTTTACCACACATTCTTCTAAGAGATCTTCTTACAACAGCATTTATTTGACTTTGGCTTCTCTTCTGCAAATTCCAAGCTTCAGTTCGGTATATTAAAGTTGGCACCAATACTTTGTTATGCACATAACTTTTATTTTATATAATATTGCAGCGCCCTTGAGGTGATATTCTTCGAAAACGGCGCTATATAAATTATTCACGTTAATAATAGCGTTTAGTATCCTGTTAACTCCTTTTCCTGCTTTCACGCCCCTCAATGTCACTTTCACATTTTCCATCCCTTCTGAACATACTTATTATTTACCCTTCCAATAAACAGCTTTTACATGTAAAAACACAAGATGATATATATTGACGGCAAAAATGTCAAAAAATACCGACAAAAAAAATGTTTAAAATCACAAAAAATTGATTATTATTGTTATTAACGTGGATAATTTATATAGTGCCATTTTCGTGAGAATATCACCTTAAGGATGCTGGATATGCTGAATAAAACTTTATATACTAATTTCCTTCACGATTCATCGCAGTATATTAATGTGTAAGAAATAAATGTCAGACTGTGACTAATTTTAAACAGGTTATTTCTCCATTAGTTCAATTCCAGTTTTTAATCAGCAAAACACTTCAGACTCTCATGGAAAATTTTTCATTACTACAATCAGATAATCACATTTGAATGCATCAAAAATAAAATTAAAACCTGATGTTAAACAAACTGATTTGCACTCTTTATGCTGCTGTTACCTAATGGATGCATATCTATGTCCTCAATCTTAAAGATGTAGATACAACTTGTCGAGATATGAAGATCAGGTTGTTGTCTTTAAAATATGAAATGTTTTCAACAGTTATTGCTTACAATAGTTAATGTATTCAAATCTATTCATAACATATGGTAAATGTAGTAGTTCCAATAGTGGTATGCCTCCCATTGAAGTGTGAAAGCAGGGATTGCTCTGAGATATATTTAACATTATAATATTATCTACGCAACACAAAATTTACCATATTACGACATCACACTCCAAAGAAAATATTCTAAAAAATAAACATTTGGCATTGAAAACTGTAATAATAAACTAAATTACATATTTGAAATATTGTATTATTTGACTATATATCATAACTTGATGAAATGTGTAATGATACTAATGTAACATTGGGCAGCAACAGGACACTGTTGCTGTTATTTGAAAACCACTGCATAATTTATATTAATCAAGAACAAGTTACAACAACCAACAAAGCACTGTTTGTAATTGCAATAATCAGAGCCTGCTTGAGAAGATGCATGAATGTGGATGAGGCAAAGGATGTATATCAGGATAAAGCGGTTTGGCAATGAACCCTCTCTGCCTACTCGTTGGGTGAAGCGGCGTAATTGTTTATTGCACTCTAAGTCACAAAAATGAGAAACCCAAGTCTAATACAGGTGATTCTATAAGAAACACTGCAAAAAAGTTCAATAAACCATCATGCTGTTGATTAACATAACTAATAAAACATCATGCATCTTCACCAAAGGGGTAGGCAGAGAGGATAGAGCATCACAACACTTTATCCTGACTAGAGGATGTATGTACATCTCCTACCTCTTCCACATTCATACATATCTTCATGCATACTCTTCGATTATTTCAACTACGAGCAGAGCTATTAATTAGAATTTAGTTAATTTAATAGCTTCTCTGTCTCATAGCTTCTACATTTGCATCGCAAATTTTCCATACTAATCTTTCCATAATCATTCGCTCCACATGTCCAAACAATTTCCAAGATTTATCTTTTTTAATATATGTAATGGCCTTCATTCACTCGGGATGTTCTCAGCCAATTAACAATTCAGATCGTCAGGTGGTTTATATTTTGATATATTAGAAAAAAATACATTTTATATGGTTTCGTTTCATAAAATTAGATAAGACAACATGCACACTGTGCTTATTGAGACTTAACAAAGAGGATATACTAATTGGAAGTTCAAGTTTCTTAATTTTGTCAATGCTTTGCTTATATCTGCATTCCATACTCTGTCATATACTGCTGAGATTTAATTTCGACAGCATTTATTCTTCTATTTCTACCATGATAAAGCATCACTTGCGTATATCAATATTCATCAAGGTTCCATATATCAAGGTTATAATAAAATTAAAATAAATGCATTGCTGTTGTCATGTCACCTCGGTGCTGTAAAATTGTAAAGGTATTGTTTTGCCCGCTCTATAAAATGTACGCATATATTACACAATTCGCACATCAATACCTATATTTTCTTTTCAATATAAACACAATTGTACAACTTGATGATATAATTATTAATTTTACTGAACATGCAATCTTTTAGTTGCAATTTACTGCACACAAGTCAATTAGCATTAACCCTTCAGCCGTTTTAATTTTTTATACACACTCGAATGGGTATATTTTATTAATCAATTTTTCTATGTGTTATACTACACATTTATTTAGCCTCATGGGCGAATACCTAAGACACTTAACTGAATTGTTGAAGGAAGGAGGTCACTGGTTCGAATCCCGCCTGTGTAAAAATTTATAAACGCATTTTTCGATTCAGTTTTCAAAAATATACATGCAAAAAAATATTAAAAAAAAATTAAAACAGCAAAGAATGCACTCAAAAAAATATACATTCACTTTAGACTGGAAGAGTGGAAGATCCTATATTGCTCTGGAACAATACCACCGTTCAGTATTGTATACCATGTGAAATGGATTTATCCATGTTTCGTGACTAGAACATTTTCTTTCTCTCCTTCTACTGCCACACAGCATTTACATGTGCAACCGCATTGAATGGCACAGACGGATAGTGGTGTCATGGTGCCTCATGTAAAGCGAACACAAAAAAACATGTGACCATCATCCGTCTGGACCTGTAACATTTAGAACAGTTGCACAAATAAATGCTATAAGAGGAGAGAAAGAAAGCCTAGTTAATTGAATCCAAATCCTTTTTGCCCACCCTTTCAGTGAAGCAGTGTAAAGGTGTATTGTATGTATGTTGTACTGCTCAAGTCAAACCTTTAATAAAATGTTTACACTAAATAAGATATATTTAGTTGGTTCGGTTAACCAGTATTTGACAGGAAACATGACCACAACTGTTATTGTTTGTGTTTGACACATCTGTTTTAAAATGGTGTACCTTCTATAAAACCCCAAAAACCACAATTGCTCTGATATATTCAATATAATATCATTTATTTATATTATTATTTTGTAAGCCTGAACAGAGCTGCATAAAGCAATACTAATAATATAATATAATATTAATTTTATTGGTGTTTTACACAGTAATAAATAAATGTAAATAATTAGATTAATTAATTAAATATATCTCAGGCAAACCTCTGCTTTTGAACTTCCATGGAAGGTATGTTACTGCTGTTGTATAGCATAAATTGATAACAAAGATAAGGGAGGATACATACAAAAATGTTTTAATTAATAAAGCAACTATATTTATAGTCATTCATTTCTATACTTTTGGTAATATTACGTAGTGTGAACTAGGTGTTATACATGAATTTATATGAGATTATATGTAAGTCCAAAAGGATTTAACACATTCATTGCGGGTGGCTTCAAATCCATACAATAAAGAGACTTTCGGTAAGATCCAAGGATTCTTCTTAAACTGTATGTAAACATATACTGCTTACTTAAATTAAGCAAGAATACAGTGGCATAATTATATTCACTTTACAACCATAAGTAAATTCTTAATCATATATGCCTTTTGCTGAATAAAAAGTAATTCTATTAAAAGAATGAACGATTGAATAATGGAGTTGTAAAAAGCAGAATACACAGTAGAAAGAAAATACCAAAAGCATACATGGAATTACTGAAATCGTCAAATTTAGCAATGAAAATAAGAAAACATCTAGTTGGAAGGTTAAAGGTTAAAAAAACCTACTGATAGATGTATGCCTATAAACCATGCAAATTCAATAAGCTGGTTTAAAAAAAAAACTAAATGGCCTTGAAGCGTATCTGTAACAGGTTCCTACAATTTTTTAAAATGTTTAACAAAAGATAAGAAAAATACAAAAACAGTAGAACAAATATGACAATACTGTATTGTGATTACAATCATATGTGCAATTTAAACATCATTCTCTCTCTCTCTTACACAATCAACAAAATAAGTTTAAAATGAGCATTCGCATTATATCGCAAAAATTAATCACTGTCAAAAATAAGTCACTAACTTATTTAACAATTTAATAATGAATGATTTCCTACTATTCCTTATGTTAAACTATATAACATGTCAATAGTCACATGGATGCTTTTTCACATTTCTTACTCAAATGGCACTACTAAGATGAGATCTTTGCAGAAAAGAAAATAATGCCAAATTTAATAAGGGAATACAAATGTCATTTTTTCGTAACAAAAAACTGGTTAAATATACAGTTTTTCAATCACGGATCCCTTTTTTTTATCTTATACTATACATGAGACATCACCATCCGTCTGAGTGTAACATTCAGTGCAGTTGCACATGTAAACGCTGTGTAGTAGACGTAGAAGAGATTGAAAACCTGGTTATCCAGTTCTAGTCACGAAACATGGATAAATCTAAATTAATATTAAAATGTTTTTTTCTGTTACTATACCACTTGAATTTTAACAGTTTCACTCTAGCTGAGCATCTTCAGTACCTGAAGATGCTCAACTAGAGTGAAACATGTCAAACTCCGTTAAAATTCAAATGGTATAGTGACAAAAACAAACATTTTAATAATAATTTGCGAAAATGGATTTTACCACAAAGAATCCTATGTGGATTCACATGGCTTACAATACTGAACCATTTCACATAGCTTACCTTTAATACCATTTTACGTGGCTTACAATACTGAACGGTGGCATTGCTCCAGGGCGACACAAGATCTACCACTCTTTTTCCGTCTAGAGTGAAAATACATTTTTAAACGCATTTTTTTTTGTTTTTCGTCTTTTTAATTATATTTTTACACACATTTTTTTTAAATTCAAATCGAAAAATACATTTTTAAATTATTTTTTCACTCCGGCGGGATTCAAACCCCCGACCTCCAGCGTTCCTCTAATGCTTTTGTCAAGTGTCTTAACCACTCGACCACAAGGCCGACATACCCTATCGCCTTTGTAACATTTGGTGCAATATTTCGCATGTTTTCAATAAAACAATCAAATTGAATAGTAAACTATTGTGGGTAGTGACTGATTCCTGACAAATGATTAAAGTTAGTAATATTGAATAAATAAATAATGAATGAATAATATACCTTGATAGAGAGCTGCTCTTATAAAAACCTTGGATGGTGATCCTGAATAGTAGTAGACAAATAGCAGAGTAACGGCTATGGCAGTAGCCGCCAACCACTTTGGTCTTATCAGCCACATCCTGACATTGTATAACCTATTATTAATAGCTACCCTTGCCCGATAATAAATACTAAATATGAATATAAAATACAACAGTTGCTGTTTAAATATCGCGCCTAAATCTAATGGAATTCATCAATATTACAAAATTTTCATTTGCGATACATATCCTGTTCGCACACTTCAATTTACAACGTAGTATATAGAAAATAATCTATCATCAATATTCTGCCTAGTTCATTATTCATCCGAGTAGTTGAGACGTTTCATCGTGTAAATCTGGAAAGAAAATAAACATGTCGTTATACATTGGATTGTCAGTTACATATTTACAAAATTACAATGTTAAACCTATATCTCGATACCTTAATTGGCAAACCCGCTAACTCCAAATGAACAAATTTTTCAAGAGACACTTAAAATGTTAATATTATTTTTGTATACTGCTTATGAAAAGATCTAATCCCGTTGGTAAATATTATTATAAACTGTTATTTTTCATGCCATATTCCTTTATATTATTTTTTTAATACAAAAATTGTAATAAAATTTTAAGTGTCTCCTGAAAAAACTTTATCAATCCAAAATGAATATGTATATTTTTTTATGTTTTTTTGCCATTTTAAATTTATGTGCATATACATTTACGAATTATTTTTTAAATATTTAATTAAAAAATACATTTTATTTTTTTTATATTCCAGCGAGATTCAAGCCCGGGACCTCCAGCACATTAATCAAGTGTTCTAGCTACTGAATTAAGTGCTGCTTTCATCATTATTCTATCAAGTCCGAAATTCACTACCATATAGAAAGCTAGATATTCCAAGATTCCATTACGCATCGCCAACTGCTATATTTTTGAGAACAACGTTTTGTGATTACAGAATGCATGACATCGTTTATCTCAATACTTGCACTCACTCTTCTATCAATATTTTGAATCTATTAAAATAATTGACTAATTGTAAAATTTAAGTGATAATTTGAAGTTTACCGGCCTCTAGGGCAAAGTAACTGCATGCAATTCAAGAAACCTGACTAAATAAATTTATCATTTTTGAAATCATTTACATTTGGTAAATATTATATTGACCGCATTAAAAACCACTAATTATATAATAAGAGATGAACCCACCGCAATTAAGTTCACATATTATCTGATAAAGAAATAAGACATTAGTCGAAAGTGTGAAATCAAGCACTCTAACAATTATGCAACAACACAATCCAATCCATCCAATACCCCGAAGTAGGCCAAAGTTGTACGTATGAAGTTGACAACTCTCAGATCTGATGAAGACTTGGTGACATCAAAATATAAAAACTATTTTTTATGCGTAATATACATGCGACACCATCTTGCCTGGGCTCATAACATTCAAGCAGTTGGAAATATAAATGCTGTGGAGCAAAAAGACGAGAGAAAATAAATCCTGGTTTTGTACTGTGAGACATCATCCTAAGTTATATTCTATGAGATATCACCATTTATTTATTGAATTATGTATGTTTAGTTTTTTAATAATAATTTAATGTAGATTATTTTACGTAAAGGTTTCTTTTAATATGTTTATTTCTAATTTTTAATCCCATTACTATAATGCAAATAAATCAATATTATTAATTTCTTTTTAAGATTGGTAGTTATAAAATTGTATTCGGTTGTAAAACTGTATAAAATAAAATAAATTTGTCTAGATCTATAACAATTGATGTGCTTGCACATAAAAACGAAAAGAAAATATAAAAAAATTCAGTCCATTCAAATTTATTAGAAACATGGAATATTGTGTTGTAATTATGCATTGGAATATGTTTTTGACTTAAGTTATTTTGTTTTTTTTTTTACTTTTGTTTTAAGCACAAGCCAGCGTTGCCATAGACATGAATTTTGTAAGAATATAATAAAATACACTTTGATTTGATATTTATTCAAAATATTTGTTCAAATATTTGATTACTGTGGTAATAGCTTGACTCATGTTTCTGAAACATTGTCATATTACATGTGTTATGTTTTAAACCATTTTATTTAATACCGCATATTATAGATGTTTGAATAACTTATTCTTTGATATTATTTACGTCTTCAACCTGATAAAGGTGGTAGATGGCTTGACCACAATATTAATAAGTCAATCGTAGAACGTTGGTATAATGTGGTTCACCTTGAAAACACTAGTTATATAAATAAGACGGTACAAAAGTATATTTATTAGCCAAATATAATAATCAGCCAAGAGGGTCAATGTGCCAAACGTCAGCCCGATGGTACCAAATACAATCGCCATAAAAAGTTTGAGATAAACAGAAATTACTAAATTCTTTAAAGTATTCAGAGGACTGTGATACAGTTAGTAAAATTCTGGTTAACGGGGTCATCCGAAACGGTTTATTTACGATTTTATTAATTGACGATGTGCCTAAGTATCCTGAGTTAAAAATATGTTTGGAGAAATGCAAGAAACAAACAAAAATTACATAATTTTTTTAAGTACATATATATTTGATACAAATGTGATTCGCACAAGTTATGTTTGCGACTCAATTGTTCCCAGATGCCATAGTTTGAGTAATAAATATCTGGGATCGGTAGATACATTCTTTGAAAAAAAAAATTATATTTGCGGATAATTACACATTGTTATTCCTAATATAGCTGTATAATCTTAACAATTAAATAATATGCGCTTTGAAATGTACAAATTTTAATTGTATTGTCTCAAATCTATTATTTCTCTTATTATCTAATTTAATTGGAAAATAAATAAAAATATGTATGTACATGCACATTTTTTCTTTTTCCTTCTCTTGCTAAATTTTATTCATAATTGTTATACTGTGTTATAATTTGTGAAAGTATTATTGTTTGTTAATGAAATTTTTGTTGTATAAGATGATAAATAAATAAATATATCACAACATATTATATTATGTACAGTATGTATACTCTATATGGATGTATGAACTGTAATTTTAACTATAATTAGAAATATAAGTGTAGCCTACAAAGAAATTTTTGAATTAGTTTCAAAAATATGATTGTACTGTAATGACAGCACAAAATATGTACTGTAGTGTTATATTACATGCTCATAGTTTAACATAGTGCAGCGCCCTTGAGGCGATTTTCTCATGAAAACGGCACTATATAAGTAATCCACGTTAATAATAATAACAACAGCTTTCCACCTTTAATTTGGTTAACCGGGGTTTTACTGTACCTCCACTTTCTAATTTCTAAGACTTTAAATTTGTATTTTTCAATTCACTTAGACTTTTTGAGAATAATAGTATGATTTTACATTACACTCTGCTTTAAAATAAATATCTAAGTATGATGATAATAATGTAACATTGATATCACGCCTAAGAACCTCTCCTGTAGGGTCAAACTTACAAAAAAATATATGTAAGAAACTGCTCAAAATGCATGGTCCTTCATCCAATTCAGCATCTTAAGTCAGGATAGAGTTAGGAGTATACAGAAATTTAAGAAACACGTGACCAAGAATTTCGTGGGTGGAAAAGTAATTTATTTGGGAAGCGAAATATTTTGTACAAGAGCAAAATTTATTGAATATTCCTATTAAATGAGAGAGGAAGAGAATAATTTGCCACATTCAAACAGTTTTAAGAATATACAACCTTATTATTTATCTCATTCATCGTCTACTCATATGGAGAAACAGATAACAATTGACATTACGAAACCAGGGATAAATATCAGAATTCTTCAAAATAAGTACTGGTTTTCCAAATACAATATTTCGATGTCTGCTTCCATACAGTATGATGCCCAATCTACGATATCCAGGTGAAGATTTAAAAAAATAACAAATTTACTTTAAAGATTAACATGGAAATTGTGATGAAACAATTTGTCCATACACATTGGTGCCAATTGCCGGGGTAAAAGATACTTACAGTATTCATTATCACATGTTATGTTTTGATTATTATATGAATAGAACTCAGCGTTGGGAATTCACCATTCCCAGCTAAGATGCATTAACAATATGGGCGAAGAAATGGGAAAATAAATTATAAAAAAATTATTTAGTACTAATTTCAAGATGCAGTTTCTATAGGAAAACATATTCTGCATGAAAATGTAAAAGCTGCTTTTTTTTCGAACACCCGAATTTTTTAAAATAAAACACATTCACTAACCATTTAATGAAAACAAATCTTGCCAAATGCACACATAAACCAATGGGAACTAAAATAAAAGGTATGATGGTATCAATCTGACACTAAACAGCAGCATTAATGCAGTCTAAGCAGGATCTATCGGTGATGTTTTGGCTCAGCTATATCTTTAAATATTCTAAGATAGCAAAATATCAAACATATCACCAGTGCTGACACATGAGGCACAGGAATTAATGAAGGTGCAATGAAAAAGCTAAAGGTCAAAGCTAACACCACCAGAAGAAGAGTTGGTAGATTGAAATTGACTATCCTGATATTACAAGATTAATTTCAGATAGATGAGGCAAAAGATACTGTAAAGATTGAGTACAGAATTAATGACACAAAAAATGGTTAGCTTCAGAACACAGTTGTACAGGAGTAAGAGTAGATTATGCTCAGCAATGGACCTGAGTAGAAATAAAAATAATCAGCACACAGAGCAAGAAACGCATGGGAAACTATTGCGTTATATTTTTTCAATACTCCTATCAAACCGAGAACCAGTCACTGAATAGACATCTACGTCCGAATATATATTAGCACGCATTATGGAAACATTACATCTCTCCGTATCATCATAAATCCTATCCCTCTCTTCCTATCCCTCGATAACCGTC
>JAPMAF010001494.1:0-10955 GCA_026537445.1 Silvatares holzenthali
ATACTTTGAAGGTGATAAAATAAATTTGGATTAATAACAAAAAAATTGTGTATTATTGATCTTTTCCCGGTACTTTCTTGACAGAATAGTATATTTTGATAACTATAACGCATAATCATGAGCTGGCCAACTGAAGGGAGATGTATGCAAATGATGTGTGTTTTGATAAAGCTGTAGCCTGGCGTGACAGATATTAGTTTGCATTTAGCATATGTCAGGAAATGGTTCTCCTGCGTTCAAGTGGTCCTTGTTACACATTGATGATCGTGGGAATGATCCCACGATCATCAATGTGTAATTGGATTCATCAGGTCAAGAATCATAGTATAGGAGGGTAAAACGTTATAATATTTATATTTTCCCACACAAAAATGTTTAATTGTTATGCTGTTATCTATCAACCGTTCCGTCCCCCCCCCTATACAGTAGATTGCTTACGGCCATCAGTTCAGCGTTTTTTTTTGATAACGTATTTTTCCATCTCTCAGTTTTTTACAACCGTTTTTTATCTTATACTACACATAAGATACTACGACATCACCATCAGTCTGCGTCTGTAATGTTTAGTGCAATTGCGTATTTAAATACTGAGTAGCAGTCGAAGGAAAGATTATAAACTTGGTTGGTTGATTTCTAGTCAAAAAACATGGATAAATCGTATCGTAATCGGTATTGCTCCTGGACGATATAAGATCTACTACTCTTTTCCAATCCAGATTGAATTTAAATTTCAAAATGTATTTTTTTGCCATTTCGTTTACTTTAAATATATTTTTAATATATATTTTTAAAATCTGAAGGAAGAGAGTACACATTGTAATTAATCACACAAGTGTGATAAATTGCAAAGTGAAAACTCTTTCTTTCAGTAATTATGAATCATCGTAACCATCGAAATCATCGAAAATATTATATCTGCAAATGTGCAAAATATCGATAAAATGTGCGCTTGAATATGGTTTGATTAAATAAAACGCGTCGCCAACTATTTAATTAAGTGTGATAAATTACAAAATGAAAACTCATTCTCTTAATCATAATAAAAATACAATTTTATTTACAATGGAAAACCAAGGAAAGAATAAAGTGCATAATTATTTTTTTTTCAAATGCATTCGGTTATCAAACTATTATGAGCAAATAAATCAATCATATGCATAGTGTAAGTGATCGAGACGATGAACTACAGTTAGCGTGCTAAAAAAGACTGCAACCATTTTAGTGTATGAAATGCAAAAAGTCTCCAATCATTTTAGAAGAATCGCAACCCCCAATCAAGATTGAAAAGACTGTAGAGGTAATTGGAAACATTTTTTTTTAAATGAAATTGCATTAGTGAGGCTAAAAGACTCGATGCCGCATCTCATTAGCTAACAAGTTAGTCCGCTTTGCACTTACAGCGCTCCCTCTGGTAATGCAATAATTCTCACCAAATTGCGTTACACGCGAGTGAGTCGAAAGTGTCGGACAAGCGATATGCCTGTATGTTGTCAAAGTGGAGCTTAATTGAACATCAGTGACATTGAAGTGCCTAGTACAAATAACGCTTTGATAGTGCGGCAGCATTCAGTGCTCGGTACACGACACAGGCTCGGGCGGCTGACACCTACTCTCCGAGCCCACCCTTCCCGATCCGTACCGCTCTACGTCCAGCGCCGTTATATACCATATGCCTACACTCATACATAGTATGTACTACACAGCTGCCCCTGGATAACTTTTAAGAAATAATAATAATAATATACATTTATATAGCGCCATTTCATTGACATAGTTCATCACAACGGCGCTTGAATTGACATAATACATTTTATTTTTTTATTGGATGATTTATATAACGCAACTAAACATAGTATTTTTAAATTAATTATTTTGCGTAATAAAGCTTTTTTATTATTTATTGAGAATATTTGAAGACGACCATAGAAGAAAAAACACTACAGCTGCCAATGTCGGTGCTAGCTCGGTCTGCCTTTCCTTGAATTCCTCGGATTAATTCGTTTTGCACAAGACGTAGACTGGATACTCCGATGAAAGGGGAGATGAAATTGAAGAGACCGTTGAATGAATCTGGCTAGTTCCATTAAAATGCGATAGGTTTATATGATGAACCAGATTTAACATTTGGCAGTAGTCTTCGTAGAAGATTTGAGAGCCGCCGTTGACCATCTTGTGGTTCTTCCGCCGCCATCTCGTCTGTACACTCCTGCCAGAATGTATAGCACTGTCAGCAGCCTGAATCTTCAAATAAGTTGAAGTAGCCCGCAAACAGGAGTTTGTTTACGGAGTACCTTCTCCGGTAATTCGGTTCTCTCGGTGACCTCGTCATTCTTAAATAAATCCAACACCAATTGAATTTAATCTTGCAAACAAGTCACACGTGTCATTCATACTGGTTACAACATTTATAAAATTACATTTAATTTCTTTATCCACCACCACAACCACTACATATTACATTGACATTCACCAGCTACCTTGGACTACACTCCGAAAGACACTAAATTATTATATTAAAATAAACTTTAAAAATATCATTTTAAAATATTGAGACCTTCATTTTGTATTATAGACTAAATGGTTATTTAATTTTCTGTATATTCATTGGAAATTTTTATGTATTATTCCTCATCATTATGTTATATAATATTTTTATGCTATTCTATAATATATATTATTTTTGTTTCTTACCCTTATTTTTGTGCTACTGTTACGATGTTATAATTTAATTGTAATATTTTTTTTGGTGCTTGATACTGTTCTATATGTAAATAAATAAATATCATTATATCTGCTGATCACAATTACGATTGCTCTTAGAAATAAATTGTAAACATTGCTTTGCTGCTTGTTTTTTTTTTCATTATCTTACTTCTTAACCACAATATATTACGTTATTATTAATTTCGGCTATCGGTAAGTCATAGAAACTAGTTTGAAGGTTTAATTATAAAATAAACTGTTATTAAAAATCTAGAAAATAAAATATAATTTAAGAATGGACCGGAAAGTAATCGAAGATAAAACGTATTTTTTTAACAATTAATCTTCAAAGACAATCGTGATTATGATCAGCAGATGGTTGAAACATGCCAGATTATCTAAATAGCATTTAGTGATTATAGACAAAGAAATTTAATAGAATTAAAAAATGAAGAAACACAAAGCGACCGAATTAAAATTAGAATTACTAGTTACATTTTATATAATATTGTTTTAAACACATTGATCGAACAGTTTCAGGATCAGATAAATACATTGGTATTTAGAAAACGAAAAAAGGTAGGAGAAAATATCGGCACAAATATCAGCACCAACAAAAATATTAATCTGTAATAAATAATTTACTAAAGGTAAAAATCCTCAATTAAATCTTTTTTTGTTTTGTCATAAACCACATATACTTAATAAGAGTCTACACATTTCAATTTTATGAAACAACATAAGCAATTTTGTAAAACATGTGTGGTTGTGACAGAGCATAACTATAAAGAATTTTGTTACACATTAAGAAACACAACGTTGCCGAAGAAAACATAGAATAAACATCCTCATTAATGAAAAAAACTCAAAAGAGAAACCTCGAAATATAATGGACATTAAATTCGTTTGAGTGTTGTGTGGGTTTTTAATAGTTTCTCGGTTTTGTGTGCATTGCATATACCCACCATAGAGCTCGAGTACTAAGCAGGGAACTTAAACAAAATAGTGTAAGGCTGGCTTCGCCTTCTCTTCATTCATAAGTATGCAAAGACTGAAATATGATATTATCTGAAGTGAAGAGTTTTAATGTTATGCATGTTATTAAATTTAATTGGCTTCTTTTAGCCTGCGGAAACCTTTCATGTTATTTTGAAGGGTAAGTTCCGTAATATATCCTTTGCATCGGGTAATATACGTTATGCGATCTCGTCAAATGTTGCAAGGTTTTAAATATCTATACAATGTTGATGAATACGAGTTGTGAGACTTTAAAGTAAACTAGACAGAAGTGCTAGTTAAAAGGCAATATTATAATTCTAATATTTTCTTGAGGCTTCCTTTATAGAATAATTGTTAAATACGATATAGTATCTCCTTCCATTTGTGAAATACGCTAAAGTAGTTCAACACCCTTCATCTTTAGCGCTTTTCCGTCCAGTACAGGAGTTCCCATTTGTTCTCCAAATACTCTAGTCGAACTGTACCATCCTTTACCATATGTTATGTCTTCTACCATTAATATCTTTCTGAAACATCCGAGAAATTATATCATAATATTAAATTGGTTTATTTGTTATCTACTAGAAATTAAGTAATTCGGTTAACTTTACCTTAATTTTTAAACATAATACACTTTTAAAGTGTCCATTTATGCAAAAAAATAAGATACGAATTCTGAGATGAATATTGGAAGTGATAAAATAATAACTAAAACAATACTTCGCTAAGAACGAAAACCTGTTCTGCGCCTTTATTGGCCTACAGAAGGCGTACGACTGAGTTGTAAGATCAAAGCTATGTATAAAATGCATTCAAAAGGTGTCAGATTGGATGACTACCAATAATACAATACAACACACTATCAAGCCGCTTTCCCGAAGGGGTATGGAGATATCATCGAGCGCCATACCTACTCTATCTTGGCATACATCTCTTGCCTCATCCACATTCATACATCTCCTCATGCATACTCTGTGATTATTACGACAACGAAAAGGAAATCATGGCATAAACAGATTAACCAAATTCTAATCGATGGCTGTGTTCGTATTCATAATAATCACAGAGTATGCATGAGGAGATGTATGAATGTGGATGAGGCAAGATATGTACGCCAGCATAGAGTACTCACAAGCACCAAACACGAAACAGCCGGCCATCTTTTGTTGTTCCCAGAACCCATAACTACTTCGAGGACCGGATCATGGGTGTGGTAGTACTTTGGATGTTAAATAGCCTTTCAGACGATCATAGTTTTCTCGCTGAGTAGTTGTTGTAGTTCATTTTTTGTTTTTTTCAACTTTAGCCTTTTCTCAATGTTCTGTTTTGCTTGAATATTTGTGTTCTACTTGTATTGTTCTCATTTCCTTTTTGTTTTTTTTTAAAGTCCTTTGCATAAGTAAAAACCCACCGACAAGCCAAGTGCTTGGCGAGATCTAAGCGGAAAAAAGAGAAAAAGGAAAAGACTATAAAAAACTGTAATTATATGCATAAATTTTTTTATAAAAAAAACAATAATTACCAAGAAAAATAAAGAAATCTTCCGTACCAAAGGAACAGATCAAGATCTTTCATATAAATAAATTTAAGTGTTCATCTTTGTATTTGTCCAATTACATGAGATTCAAATACCCAACATCTATTTTTTTAGATCTCCATCACTTATCAATGATTCGGTTCAACCAATCTAGCCAACTCTTCTCAGTGCACTGTGTTAGGTCTCCTTTATCATCTTTCCCATAATAGAAGTCACTTTAAGAATACCTCAGCATTCAAACTTAGCGATGTGGCATCTTAATTCTTGATTTTTTGTGGATGCCTTGGTTTAATTAAAAATAGATAAAAGAATCTCTCAAAAATGTCCATAGGTTGAGTGTTTATGCTGATAAATTTAAGTGTTGGAGCATCCGCTTTAAATTACTAATTTCATCAAGTTTTTTGTATACCGTTTCTATCGTCTCACACATTTTATCCAAGTATTCCAAGTAGTTATCATACACGTGCAGTTCTACTTTACTATCACTTTTTTTTAACATCTCCGGATAGAAATGAGCAAGGAGCACTCCAATGTACAGCAGTAGAATATTTTCTCTGATACGGTGAGTAGATGTGTAGTTAGGAAAAGAATTATTGTAATTGCGAGAGCAAAGCAAGCGCCGAAAACTTAGAGCATAAAATGAACTTTTTAAAACCTCAGTTTTATAGCTTAAGTAAAAGTGCTACACCTGTAAGCTTCCGCCTCCGGAAAAACAAGGCTTTATCGCTTTAATGCTCAGCTAACGCATTTCCAACAATAACAAAAGCTAACGGACCCGGCGTAAAAAGGCTTACCAAATCCCGTTACTCCGATAATGATCATCCAGATTTAAGACCGCCTCTTTACCGAGAAGAGTTTGCTTGATATTTTCAGTTTCACGTGCGGACCGGACTTAAACAAAGGTGGAAGGCAAGTCTGTTGCGTTAGCACGCTTAACTTTTTAACATTTGTTTTACCGGCAGGTTATACTATACACTCAAATAAAACTTATTTCTATTGAAAACTACGCAAATTGAGAACGTTCCGGCGCAACGTTTTAATTTTCCGACTGACAGTAAAATTTTACAAAAAAAATCCCGAATTAATTAGCAACTCCGCAATTTTCCCTAATATTGTGTAACTTACCAATTACATTGAGCACTCAACCAAATTAATTAAGGTTACATTTTGTTCAGATGTTCGCGTAATTTTAATTGGTCGATTTGTTGTTTCATATTCCTGATATCCGTTATTTAATAATATATTTAAAAAATGTATTTTTTATATTCTGTATCAATTATATAACAAAAGAGAATGGACGTTATTTGGTCTGAAAGGAAATTTGAATGCTTGCTATTCACATATAAATATGATACTAAGTACTCTATAATTCAAATAAAGTATATATGTGTTCTAAACTCCTTGAGTTGTTTTTTATTCATAGGCATATACATCAGTATATAATTTTGTAGGCGCAGAGAGTAGAGAACGTTTCAGGTAAGGGCAAAACATCCAAGGCAGAGGAAGCTATTCAAAAACAGATTTTATCTAATATTTTTAAAGATGATTTTGAAAAAAATCAGCTCAGCTATAAAAATAGTCTTGGAACAATACATAAAAGATAATGCGATTGATGGTTTCTGCTCTATCTCAGGATGGCAAGCGCTCTCTTTACGTGGATTCAAACAACAGGTGTCCTACATTTTAGCAATGTACATGTGCATTGTTGCAATATATGTATGAATTGTTATAAAAAAGATTAATTGATATGATTTTCCTGGTAATAGCCGATACCGGATTTTCTCGGTAGATAATTGCTGCATGGTCGAGGTTGTAGAGTTCCGTATATTTTGAAATATGAAATGGAAGTTTCCAACCTCTCAATTCCTCTCAACAGCCTCGTGGTGGAGTGGTTAAAGACGCTTGACTAAAGGGTTGGAGGAACATTAAAGGTCGCGGGCTCGAGTCCCATCGGAGTGAAAAAAATATGTGTATATAAATGCATTTTTCTATTCAGATTTTAAATATACGTGTAAAAACATATTTTTTTTAAATTCAAAAATGCATTCAAATACACATATTCACTCTGGACTGGAAAAGAGTGGTAGATCTTGAATCGCCTTAGAGCAATACCAACGTTTAAAGTAAGTAACGTAAGCTTCGTGAAAGGAATTTATTCATTTTTCGTGTCTAGAACTGAATAACCAGGTTTTCAATCTTTTCTCCAAATGCTTCACACTATTTACATGTGCAATCATACAGTATATTGCAGACCCAGACGGATGGAGATAGCATGGTGTCTTTGACTTTTGGGAGGAGAATGAGTCTCCACTGTACCCTCCCTGATGACCATTTTATTCATAACTGTTTGTTATGGGCGTTGAGATTTGAAATATTTGCAAAGAAAAGTTTTCTGGGTGCACCTTATCGAGAAGTAAAGAATTTTCGCAGAGGAATTTTTTATCTAAATTTCAAAACTATAATTTTGTATTGGTACCAAAATGACACTGAACAACTGCGTTGTCACTATTTTTCTTATCATTGAATCGGATATCACATAATTTATTTTAGCACAGAAATGAAATCACTATTATTTTTTAGTATATCTAGCATGTCGAAAAGCTTTTATTATATAAAGGTTATAATTGATTTTTAACGAAACCACACTGTACAAGCATGTTGATAGGTAAACAGAAAAACCAATACACATCAACATTTTAGGAATATGAATTAGTTTCCAAAAGAGAAGAAATGTTGCATTAGTCGCAATTTTCTAAGGCAGTGTAAGGGAGATGGAGGATTATATTTTATTAAAAAATATAAAAGTAGTACAACATGTTGTCATTTGATAAGATAGTTGAAATAATTATGAAGTTTACCTTATTAAAGTGTCAACTCCATTTTGAAGTGGACACAAAGCTGCATAAAGTACAAAGGATGTCTAGATTTTGAGCAGGATAAATGACATCAGAAGGTATTATATCGGAAAGAGTAACAAAGATAAGAGGATGTCCATACTGATAATAACTCCATTATCCTTCTACTAGCGGATCAATGTATATAGTTCGCTGGTGTATACCGCCGGTATATTTGTTCTTTAAGAATATTTCAGTACGGAGGTTATATAATTTTAAATTAAAATCAGTATTGAGAGTGTTTTTACTACTTATTTCTCCGCTGGGAATTGACCTGTGTGACATCCAACGTGCTATCAGGTGCGCTACGAAGACCGGTAAATCTTTCTCAATTACCATTTTTATTGCCTGAGCCACAGAAGTTATATCTTGTTATACATGAAAGTACATGTATATTTATAGAGTGTTTTCAGCATTTCCTCTTCACAATTACTTCAACCCCTTCCTTTTTATTTTCATCATCGTTGGCTGTATTTTATTTCACTGCAGGTCTCAGGGGTACTTCAGACTACAAAGTGCAGCACGAGATGGGGTCCACAAGAGATTTTAAAATTGCAATTCTTACAGTTGCTGCAATCCTTGAGAGCAAGGACCGCGAGCCAGGACACGATTTACACATTTATTTTATAATTTCTATAGTTACTCACGTAACATTTTCTTTGCTGCTTTCTTTGCTGCAACAATCGTTTGCGATGAATTAATTCCTACAAAACTAATTGACAAATCTACAAATCTGTGATCAGTACGGTATTTCTGAATGTACCATAATGACTGTTAGACAACTACAACAATGAAGAATGGAAGATGCAAAGATCAGTATGCTATGGAAAACCTAAAAACCAAGCTAAGTGTGATATATGCACATACTCAGGAGACCTGATATGTGTGTGGGAAAGCACGTATTGAAAGAGGCGTAGACGATAAGAGAACGTAAATGAATGATTGTTCCAAGAATAGATGGTTTATTTGTGTGAATTAAGATCAGTTTGTTTATGACGATTTCTTTAAATTTCATTAATAGTGTTTTCTACTTTTGTTATAAAATGTTAAAAATGAATGTAACATTTTATTTCTCGGATTTACACCGTAACCAATATCAGCTTCGTCAATTTTTATTAACGAATTTTCTACAAGAAATGTATTTTTTAAAAATACATTTTCAATGGAAATTAAATTCTTGAGCAGAGCAAGGGTTAAGGTATAAAAAACTTCACCCGTCTCCTAGTTAAACTATCAAGATGTCACGTTACCCGCAATGAAAGAGTTAAGAAATATCAAGCTTATGATGAATTGCAGAGTTTGCAGAAAAAACTCCTCAAACCTTCGTATGCGTTAAATTTCTCCAAAGTCGAATCTTGATGTTTCACTGCAAGGATGCGGAGATGCGGGGATAGGGTTGCATTTTGAAAACATAATAAACGTATAAATAAAATATCATGAAAGTTGGAGAGTTTCTTCGCCTTGATGCAAATTTGGTTTTCTTCATAAACCGTTGTAATTTTATTATATTACTCTATAAAGAGCAACAACACAACTTTCATATTTCATTATGCGAAATTGCATGAAACTTCAAGGAGAAAGATTTCGAAATTACTCCGTACTTGTGGGGTAATAATGATTCGTCTTCAAAATAAGGTTATATTTTGCTTGCGTTCGTTGTTAACTCCATTATATTTTAAACCACTGAATCTTTTTATTCACCTCAAATTATCCTTCTACCATCTAATGCAATTTTCACTTCTGAACGTAGGATTTTTTCTAACTATTCATATTTATTTTCTGCACTTGTACTTTTGATTCTTCTTCTAACAATCATTTTTAAAAGGCGATAAAAATGATTATTCTTAAAAAAAGTTCACTTCTTCAAATATTGTTGTTTAGTTTTGTGTAGCACTCTATTGTGCTAGATGGGACAAAGATCAATACATAACAACATGCACACATTATTTCAAGTGAAAACAGCGATATATTTTCTATAATATAATATTTCAATCTTCGAGTACATACTCCCGGTACTTTAATACGGAACATAAGCAATGGCGTTGATTAAGAAATTCTATCTCAAATTGCTCTTGACACAAAAAGAAATAAAATGTGATGATTGGAGATAATAATATTCATACCACTACATGGTTCGAATATAATATCTTCCCTTTAATGATTTCAAATTCTTTCAACATGTCACACTTCAGTATTAAATGCAAATGGATACATTTTACATGAAGTATATCGTTGAATGTGTAAGCTGGTGAATATTTGGTAAAAAAAACAATTCTTTCACACTTATATTATATTGCTATTATTTTCGACACGACTCAATATGCATAACGTACAGAGAAGACGAGGATAATATTTCATAGTGACATTATTTTAAGTAGGATTTTCGAGTTAGTATGAAAGTAGTTGGTATCAGCGCAAAGTTAGAAATTTGCGAAAATATGATGTATTACGTTATACAAAATATGCCTAATCCGGTTTATGGAAACACATTGTTACGAAGGTGTCATAGATTATTCAAACGAGGGCATGCTTTTACCCTTTATTAGTTGACTTTAATAAAATTATCCCTCAGTCAAAACCATCTAAGGTAACGGAGCGACGCGCTTAGTTTAGGCTGGTAGTACCACTGTTACTGCCACTGCCACTGGAACTGGTACTGGTACTGCTTTCTACTATCAAGGATGTATTATTGTGTTACATAATACATATAAACTTTACATACATATATATTGAAGTATGACAGCACAAAATTCAAGGGAGTTACTTCACCAACAATTGTTGTAACCTTTCTCAATAACGCGATCTCTACATAAATTCTGTGT
>JAPMAF010001497.1:0-10949 GCA_026537445.1 Silvatares holzenthali
TATATTATACTTTTAAAAAACATCACTCGAATTCAAACCTGCAACCTCCAACATTAGATAAGTGTCATATCCACTACACTGTCAGCCAAAGTATACTTAAACAACTTGCTTTTTCGCATGTACTTGGGTTTATGTGTGAGTATATTGACTATTTTAACACTTCTAATGACATTAACATATAATTGTGTTTTTATAACTTATTTATGTTTTATGAGGTTTATACGTACAACACTACTACTGAGGTTTATCGTACTGTACCTGTCCGGATCATTGTCTAGTGCGAACTAACTTTGTGTTCATCTTTGTTGGGTTTATATATTATCCGCATACATGTGATAGATAGCGATGGCGGGTTTATTTGCCCCACCACCTACAACCACCACCAACAAAGATGAACATAATGTTAATTTGCACTAGACAACGGTTTGGACAGGTACTGAAACGTGTTGTACGTTAAAACTCACAAAACATAAATAAGTGATAGTAATACAGTTAAATGTTAAATAATTAATTAAGACTATCACAAAATTACTATCATACATAAACGAAAATATTTGAGTTTACAAATAAAAGTACTTGAACATATCACTTGTTCAAGCATATGTGAGCATTTGTATAAGAATACAGATTTCTCTTTCTTTTTTTTTATTATTAACATGGATAACTTATATCGCGCCGTTTTCGTGAGAAAATCACCTCAAGGGCACTTTATAAATTGCTCCACTTTCTCTGCCTACCCCTATCGTATTTTACGTAAGTTATGTATATATTTGTGAGAATATTAAGTATTTTGGCAGACTTTGTGTAGCGTAAAATTTTAAACTGTACGTGTTCAGCTGAAGGTTATGTTAGGATTTATGTAGATTTTTCATTTCTACCCCATACACTGACAAATCCTTAAACATATCAGGACATGTGAACTATATAGCCATACCTGCATATTAAAAAAGTGTTACTCACACATCTTGAAAAATAGGTCTTGTATCCCCCCCCTCCCATAACCTTGTTTGTGCTCCCTTTTTTAATTGTACGCCTTCCCAATAAACTACTTTTATATTATTTATTTGCATAAACACAATTAAAGTTTGATTTTGGAACAAAATTTTAAAATTCCATATTAACCAAATTTTATGTCAGGTGAAGATTTGGCATATTTAAAATGTTTTTATTTTTGCTGTCAAGGAATTCAAATATCAATGAATGGAATTATTCAATATATAAAGAGTGTGGTCAAGTGTGTGGAACTGTTTAATTTGTTTATTGTGGAGGAGAACAACTTTTCCTGCCGTTTATTTTAACATTGCGAAAATAATGTTTCAGAGCCTTCGAGAAGAGGTGTCTCGTTTGGGCACTCGTGCTCGGGAACTGGAGGCACAGAACCGGACCCTGGGGGCGCTGCTGCTCCGCCAGCTGCGTCCCCGGGCCGCTCCATCCCCAGCATCACCAGATCCTGGTCAGTCATCTTCCAACTCACATAGCTCACCAACATCCTACCTTAATCCACACTAACAGTTCATTTTTTAGTAGATTACCTGTATAGAAGATAATTTATGACATTCAGATTTCATTAGAAAAATATGACATATAGTTCAATTAATAATATACACCCTAATAAATAATATTATTTTTATTTGTTACTTTTTGAATACTATGCCACTTTTTATTTTAATAGCAATTATGAAGTTATTACTCCAGAACAAATGATCAGACAGTTTGAATGTTAAGACAATGGTTTAATAATATTCAATTTATTTATTTCATATTTAAGTCAGATACATGACTTATCCTTCCAGCATGTGCTGGTTATTCATATTTGTCGATCTCGTGGTCGAGTGGTTTGAGGCATTTGACTAAAGCGTTGGAGGAATACTAGAAGTCGTGGGTTCGAATCCCGCCGGAGTGAAAAAAAATATGTATATAAAAAGACATTTTTCTATTCAGGTTACAATACATATCTAAAAATATATTTAAAAAATCAAAAGAACAGCAAAAAAATGCATTTCAAAATATATATTCACTCTGGACTGGAAAAGAGTGGTAGATCTTGTATCGCCCTGGAGCTATACCACCGTTCAGTATTGTAAGTGACATGAAATGGATTTATGATTTACTAGGTTGAATAACCAAGTTTTCAATCTTTCCTCCGACACTACTACACAGCGTTTACATGTGTAATTGTACAGTATATTACAGACCCAGGCGGATGGTGGTATCATGGTGTCTCATGTGAAGTATAACATAAAAAAATAACCTTGATAAACTAACATATTCTGAGTAACATGTAACATAGTAAATTTACAACTATAATTTCCCTTACCTTTTTCTGTTTTATTTTTGCTCTTTATTTCAAATTGTTCAGTAGTCACACAGTTTTACAAAATCACAGCATATGTATTACAACATCACAATATATGTTGCATTTATGCACTACTTGTTAAAACTGTAACGAAATTATGAATTTAATTCTGTATTTCTTATTCCAGCACAAGATTTACTAATCGGTGTGAGCAACTGCTGCAACTCAGCTACGATATCTAGTCTACATTCGGAGATTAATTCTGAAAATCATCCAAATAAATTAAAGTATAACACTGGACTTTCTCCTAAAGAGAGATTTTTAAAGAAAAATAGCCGCCTGTGTAAAAGCAATGATGATATAAACGCTTCATCGGATAATAATGGAAAACAAATCAATAATGACAACAAACGTTTC
The DNA here is from genome assembly GCA_026537445.1 of Silvatares holzenthali. Taxonomy (NCBI): domain Eukaryota; kingdom Metazoa; phylum Arthropoda; class Insecta; order Trichoptera; family Pisuliidae; genus Silvatares; species Silvatares holzenthali. Next base: position 2,714 of record JAPMAF010001497.1, read on the forward strand.
TCTGCCGGTAATATTATCATTCCATCATGTGGTAATAGGTTATGTAGTGCCGCCAGTAACTCGATAATATCATTCAAAGATGAACCGCTTAGTGATTTAATGAGTGTTTGTGTAACACACCATACGTACCAACTCTCTGCTGAAGATAAAAGAAGACATCAAATACTGACAGAGTTGTGGACAGAGCTAAAAGGCATTGAAGTGACACCGCATAGTCTTCTGCAAGCTCTCCGAGCAGTGGATCCATCTCTCTGGGCTCCTCCAGAGCGTCCTCTCACTCTTAACCTGAAAGTGCCACAACCCACCATGCTGGTGCATACAATACATCGCCTGTCACAGACTTTACCAGGTAATATTAAATATTCTCTTTTATTATTTATCTTATTTTAAAAAATATGTAATTAAAAATCATATAGTTTATTTGTAATTGTCTACATAACTCTCTGTAGGAAATAACACGTAAAATTCACTATTTAAACTTCCAGAGCATTTACCTCAGCAATCCACAGAAGATGAAGCTATTGTTGAGTCACCAGAGAGTGGAAATAGAGATGAAGGTTATTCCACTATGTCCAGTGACGTACAAGCTGATCCATGTAGACAAGGGGAACCCAACAGAGAGCTCGAAGATCTTAAAGAAGCTTCGGATGAAGCAGAGAATCAAGTTTTATTAAATATCAATAATGCGATAATAGTTGAAGATAAAGAAGCTAAAGAAATTTTGTATATTCCCCTAAATATTGCTCTTAGCTTTAACCCGAGGAATAGTTACCCACCTACCAAAAGTATAAGTCCGTTTCAACACATCATGCGAAGTTTCTCAGACTCTAATCTGTGTCTTAAGTTAACTACCAGCACGACACAATGCGGAGAGAATTGTTTTACATTTTCAAGCCCAAGTTCTCCTAGTATGATTTTGCTAGATGTTATGCCTATTATTCAGAGGGATAAGAAAAATCATCCATTAAGAAGAACAAGAGGTACAGCCAGTCTCATATCACCGTCTCCTGCAGTCATCAACAGTGTGGACACAATTCCAAACAGTCGAAACTCTTGGGTTAGCAATATTGATGAGCAGGTAGAAGGTTGCCAGTATGATGCTGAATACATACAACATTGGCTTCAATTAGATGATACTAGATCAGCCCTTCAACAACAGCACCGAGATCTATTAGACTTAGAATATGACCAAGCTGAAATGGAAGATTGGAGCCTCAATCTCTCGTGTGAAGATCTTCAAGAAAACAATTGGAAAAGAAATGGTTCTCTCACGGATGTAATGACACCTGGGCAAATTTCAGTATCTACCTTACCGAGTATTCAAGAAAATAATACATTAGAATTGGAAGAAGACGTAAGCGAGTGTTTATGGAATAATTCCAGTTACATGTTAGATACTGCTAGTGATAAATTTGCACCTCTGTCGTTAGAGAATGACTCCGAGACCCACAAACAGGAGGAGAGTCATTGGCCTTATCCACCCATGGAGACCTCGGGGTTACCATCACCAGGAGGGAGCTGGTCTAGTATAGAGAACTCCGAAGACTGTTGTATTAATAATGAATGCTTTTACAATAACGATAATTTAGTTGATAATGATGCTTCTAAAAGGTCGAGCGCTGCAATGAGCTTTAGCGATGAACCGGAATCATCGGCAGTTGGAACTGATTTCACGAGAGATTTTTATAGACTTGTTAAATTCGAAAGTACAAAAAGCTTAGCATCTAATTCTTCAAGAGGGATCGGTCCTGGATGCATGCAAGAGGTATCGGCACAAATTCTTAAATTACCCGATATTCAAATAACATTAAAACAAGAAAGGGAACAAGCTTTGCAAAATGTTTTGAATTTCATTGCTGAACAACAAAAGTATTGCCATAACCGAGAAGAATTAGATTCTTTACCTTCTCGGCCGATATCAGAAATTCGAGAGCTACCCCCACCCTACATAGATTGTCAAGACTTCAATACTGATGAAAGTGTTAAGCATATGACCGACGTCAAATATACTCAAGAAATCTGTCGTGATTCTTTAGCGAGTGAAATAATTTATTCAGAGAATGAGTCCTGTGATATTATTTTAAGTAATGATTTCAATTCAATATATAGTGATGCTTCTCCTGATTTAACAAAAGTACCCAGAATTATAGACAACCAAAATGAAGAGTTTTTCTCAGATTCAGATGGTTTTATAAATGTTCGAGAATTCCACGACACCGAAAATGAAATTGATGAACAGCACTTGTTAAAAGTACATCAGAAAAATGAGATCAATAAAAATATAGATGTTGGAATAACGAATTTAGTATTAGTAAATGAAGGATCTTCATTTTCTTCCAGCAGTATTGAAAGTATCTCAAAACTAAATGGCATAAATCACGCCACAAATTTATCTACAGATATTTCATCATCTAATAATATTGAATTAAATTCATTCCAATCTCCTGATAGACTCAGCAATGGTAGTGGGGAAACTCTTTCTAGTGACAGAGTTCAACCTTTTGATGATGATTTAGTTTTATCTTGCAATGAATCAGAATGCTCCTTACTCGAAGAAGTTTTAAATGCTTGTAAGAAGGCTAACGGTTCTTTAGTACCTGTTCCTGAAGAGGAAGAAACCGGTATGGAGAATTCCCTCACGCAAACAAGTGACTCTATGACGACCAGCGTATCGACTTCAGATACTGTAGCTACTGAAATTTGTAAAAGTAAAAAAAAATCATCCAACGAAAAAAGTAAAATTCCAGTAGCAGCAAGTTCAGCACTTAAAAAGCATTCTCAAATACCAGTCAAATCAAAATCCAAAATTCCTATTCCTGGCTCAACTAAGCATACTATAAAAGCAGAGTCAGAAGGTGAATGTTCATTTAAACAATGTAAAGTTTCACCAGGCAATATTATTGTGAGTCAAGGTCCATCACACTCCAGAATAGTTAGCTTTCACGAAGCAGCCACATCCAAAGATGTAATTGATGAGTTGAATCGGTTAGTACAATTTACGGTAATTAATTTTTTTTATAGCATTGTCACTGAATTCACCAATCATTTCGAAGTATTTTTTTTCCAGAATGATTCGTAAAGGAGAAGAAGGAATGGGAAATAGTGATAATGAAGTGCCAACAGGACAAACTAGTAATTTGGATAAAGCATTATGGTGTCCCACAGGTTGGGTTCATGTTGAACGAGAAATAGATTTCAGCGATCCAAAGGTAATGCTTAACAGTTTAATTATCTTACTAAATCTCGAGCACATTTCCATTAATACAATAACGGAACAAGTAGAGCATCATACTTAGTCTATTGAAATAATCTCAAATAACCACTTTTTGATTGCTTTCTTTATGAACACATGAAAAAGATTAAGAATGATTCTAATCATCTAAGATTATTTTTTTTTCAATAAGTTAAGGACATATTTATTTATTTAACAGTACATTGTACCAAATACAAGAATAAAAGAAATAATAAACAAGAAAGAGAAATAATAAACAAGAAGAGAAAAAAAAATAATAATAGACAATAATTGATATAAAAAGCAAATATATGTAAAGTAAGGTAAAAGGATGGTAGGAAGAGGTAGGAAAGGAAGAGTCAGTTATCGAGGGATAGGAAGAGAGGGATAGGATTTATGATGATACGGAGAGATGTAATGTTTCCATAATGCGTGATAATGGGTCGTGAAATATGTCCAAAGCATTTGGTAGGTTGTTAAGAAAACGCACAGCCCTGGTACTGGGCATGCAGGCGCCAAGGTTTGTTGAATATATAACAGGCCGCTTACTGATGGGAGTAGGCAAAGAGAATGGAGCACCTCTTGTCTCTATCCTGACACACAATTCTCATTTCCTCCACACATTCATGCATCTCGTCATACATGCACAACGGTTGTTGTGACTCGTAACATTTTCTACATGAAAAAGTTGGGTAATATGTTCCTGCTAAGTTCTTCTAGGCCTTCCACACACCACTCTGCCACTCATATTCACACTGTAGATCTGTTTTACTATTCTTTCATTCATTTAATCTTTTCAAAAAGAGAAAATATTAAATAAAAATAAAAAGCCATGTTTTCATTCGGCAAATGTTCATTCAGTTAGTGTCATTGCCAACATGAAAATACTTAACTACAACACATCAATTAATAGTTTCACTTCAAATGCCAACATTTCTAACCACATTGCAGTATACTTTTTCAGGGCGAGTCTATCTATGGTGTAAAAAATATGCTTACTTTATCACTGAATGAGTGTACTGCACTGTATGTGTCAAGTGTCATTAGCTACTACATTACCATGCCAATTTGAGGTGAACACCATCATCCCTATTTCATATTAGTGAGGTGTTTGTAAATTTCTATAGCCTCCTTGATGAGTCGAATTTTGATTGCTGGATTTTCACAATATTTTAGGCTCATTCGAGCCTAGGAATCCTAGGAAGCCTAGGAGAAGGGGAAATTTGTCAACACATCCAGCTTATCAAAGAGGTCATAGAGATATAAACACCCCAAGAACATCAATAGAGATGACAAACTTTGCTTCAGCATCGCATGAAATCCAGTTTTGGCCCTAATATTATTATTAACATGGATAACTTGTAAGAAAATAACCTCAAGGGGACCTGCACACAATTTTTGTTATTCTTCAGAGAACGATGTGTTTTTAATCGGTCTCTAATAATCATCTCAGGTGGGTTGTTTTCCACTGATGCTAGAAGAGCATATCAGGTCTTTGGCCCCACCACTGAGAATGCTCGCTCCGCAAAGTTTGTTCTGTGGTCTACTTTTGTCTCCTCCCCTTTCCCACAGCCGTTTAGTAAGTTAATCTAAGTGTGTGCTGCCAATCATTCAGAGAATCGGGAACACACAATTCCTTGAGATACAGTAGCGCCACGTCATACATGTACATTTACATCAACCAGCATACCTTATACACAACTCTTTCCGGAAAACGAAGCCAGTACAAATCATGAAGCAAGGATGTTATTTGAAGTGTATTCCGAAATAACATAGATTATTTTAGCTGCCTCTTTGAAAACAGATTGAAATCTATTTAATTTATATTATTATTATTAACGTGGATAATTTATATAGCGCCGTTTTATGAGAATATCACCTCAAGGGCGCTCCAAAAGGGCATTATGGTAATCCAATGTAGACACAATTACAGCAATCCACACGCGACACTACAAACGCATTGACCATAAGTCGAGTAGCCTCGGCTAGTAAATATTTACATATACATTTAATTTGCCTCAGCTAAACAAAGCTTGCACTGATTGTCTTACTTATATGAGTATCCATAGAAAGCTCCGAATCAATATGCACACCCAACAATCTAACACAAGATGTACCGCTCTTAGCAGTAGTATTTCAAGAATTGCTAGCGACAATCTCTCTGTTTTAGATGGGTTCAGCGTGAATCTATTGCAGGCCATCCAGCTCCCAATTTTATCTATACATCGCTGAATAGTAGTGCCTGTCAAATTATCACACTGATCCAGTTTGGCGTAAAAATAGATCTGTGTATCATCTGCATAGCAATGCGCCCACGGTCCGAATTAAACAATTATTTTATTTACTTCATCAGTATATAAAATATATAGTACAGGCCCAGTACAGAACCCTGCAGGACACCAGTATCAACTGAGGATACGGGTTTAGTCAGATCGCTAAACTGGACAAATTGTGTACGGTTTCTCAAGTAGGAAGTGAACCACTCAACCACCTTTCCGGAAATGCCATAGATCATTTCCATTCATTGCAAAAGAGTGGGATGATTGACAGTGCCTAAGGCAGCATTCATGTCCAACAGTGCCATCATCACAAGGTTTCCGAAATTAACAGCGGTGATTATATCAGAAAGTTCTCTGATTACTCCCATTTCAGTCTAATGATGCTTTTTAATATGCGGTTTGCGCTTTGGAAGGAAACAATGACTAATTAATGATTAATGACTAACAACACCCCCCTACTACAACTGTACAGTACTCTCACCTAATATTTAAACGTTTCACACCATAGTCAGGCTGACTTTTTACACAGACTCTTCCTGAAGGACACTGTATGGTGTTCCAAAATATTGATAAATAAAATGTCACAACACAACCTATTTTCTTGTTTTTGTCTACATTTCAGTTTTTTGTAAGTGATATTTAATGTTTCAAAGGATTTTTGGATATTTCAGGCTCGTGCCAATTTGTTGGATGTCATGTTAGCTTCTAGTGACAGTTCACCATCCCCAACATCTTCATGTGCAGGATCTTTCAGCAGCGACTCCGGCGATGAGAGAGCAGATTATTCTAAATTACATAGATTGCACAGATACCGGAGGCAAAAGAAAGGTATTATTCAATTATTTTAACCTCACTGTGATTACTGAATGGCTTTATTTATAGCACATAACATGATGTCCTTCATATAAAGTTTATATTACAATATAAAATAATAATAATCAGATCAATATAATTTATCATTTAAATTTTTTTTTATGTAAATTATAACATTTCTCAAACATATGAATACATTTGTTGCCTATTTGCTGTGTCTTCCATAGAGCATTCACTCTGCTTTTGCTTAAACTCACAGCATACTTATATTTATGCATTTGTAAATAAATTACTTAATAAGTCTGGCAACTTCATATCATGTCAAAATCATAATACTTGAAAGTAATCGAATCCATAACATTTCCAGTAATACAGAGGATTAATAGTAATTAGCTTTGTATATGATGTGTATCATATGACATGATTTAAAATGGAAGTGAAGTATTAGACGGTATTTACTGGAGAGTATGTGTATATTACATTTAGGTTAGGAATGCATGCTTGTGGATGTGTACAAGATGTAATATGACATTAGATGTTATGTGTCACACAGACTCCCCATGCAGCCCCACTGGCACCTAGAAGTCATCGCTTGATACCGAAGGAACTGCAAGCGCCTTTTCATCAAATCAAAAGTGATCGAGTAACATGCTTGTTGTGTCACTCAAAGAAACTGCATGTCATGTAAATGTATCCATCACCTTTTCGGAAATCATCCGTATATCATAATTATCCGCTTCACATCACTGCTACATCCTTTGTGTCACCATTTTGCATGTCATTATTGGTGGAGTGGGTAGTAGAGGTGTAACATACTCACTCAGTGTAATATCCACAAAACACAACATGCGCTAACAGCATAGCATACATATAACAGCGGACTATTGACGTTTCCTAGCTGCCGCCCTGAGGGAACGGGGGCTAGCGGTCCTGAGGTTCTCATGCTTCCACAGGCCGACCATCATGGGCAGAAATGATTTTTATGTAAGATATGGTAAAGAGGAACGAGACGCTGTCGCTTGTTTCGATTTCCTGGAAGAAATAACACCAAATATCAATTTGATTTCATCAATGGAAGAATCTAGCACCGTCAAATCTGAAAACCAAACATCTCAAGACTCCGGAAAAGCCTCACAAAGGTCTATAGACTATTGTCACAATAGCGGACCTCGAAGTGATAGCAGTCGTGAAACATTCAGTGATTCTTGTGCGATTAGTTTTTCCGGGTCTGACTTGAGTTTCGAGGAAAGTACTCCGTAAGATCTGATCTTTTTATTTATTTTTTTTATTTTTCTTTTACCTTATGTGTAGGTATATTAATGCATCAATAAAGTACTGTACAAAACAATTACATTTTGGTTTGTAGTTTGTTTTGATCAAATTGAATCATAATTAAATTACCATGGCCACATACATACAATAGTCAACAAAGATCTTAGTTTTATATATATTAGTATAGAAATTAAATGGCTTCCATAGCAGAATACAAAGTAATGAAACAGTAATTTGAGCTTAGATTTAAAGACTGTAAAAGCAAAGGATTATAGATTTTATTGTGTCCAATGATTATGAAATTATGTTGTTTTCGTTGTTATTGTATGATATTAATTTAATACAAGATGAATAATCTCACATTGGTGCAAAGTATCGAATGAACAATTGAAATTCGTCATGTGGAATGTCGAATGGTGCCTTCCACAATATTACTCTCCTAACTCTGGGCTTAATAGGAACGCGACTATAATATTATTTACCATACCTACTCATCTTTGATGGCGAAATGTTGCCAATTTGTGATATTTGTGTAATGTTAATTAAGACATTTCGATCTTTTTATTATATATAGATAGTTATTTATTAGAAGAAGACATGTAAAAATGCAATAAGCAGTGTATGTAATGTTTGTAATAAA
>JAPMAF010001498.1:0-10946 GCA_026537445.1 Silvatares holzenthali
TATATATATAGATTTGTGATGTTAATATTTAAAAACTTTTCCAATATCTCCTATTATTTGTTTGCTAGCTACAATTTATTTTTTCCTCCGAAAAGTCTATCGAATTTTTATAATGAAAATATTGTGAGTAAATTCATGTTCATTTTCTTCTTCTTTCGCTTTCTACGGTGCCTTGGTGCTGTATCATAATGTCATAAGAATGTTAAAGCTTGTGTTATTTTCCTACAACCGATAAAGTAACCACCGAACTGAATCTAACAGCCATGATTCCTGTCACAGGATAGTTGATCCTTTGTAATATCCCTATTAATTAAATGGCACATTTAGTGGTACACTACTTAATGCTAACACTCAATATAGAAAGTTCCCTTCACATTGTTCACCGTGAACACTTCATTTCACATTTGTAAAGTTCCTCCATGTCGTTCCGTTTGGGAAACCTCGCGCGTGCACCACACTGAGCCCCACCGCTCATGGCAGCCGCTGGCGCTGACGCTAACACCGAGCCTGTCGCTGCATAGTCGCTAAGGTTACAATAATGGCTATGTGTGAATCTATCGCTTACCTACTGTGCAACACAGCTTCACTGTGATTAATGTACACAATACCATACAATACAATACAATATACTCTGTATCCTAAAACAACTTGGCAACACAAATATGTGAATGTTATTTTTGTAAAACATTTTCCACTCCGATCCTTAACAATTGTCCTGTTTAACATGATAATCTAATGTCCCATAAAGCTAAGTTCACACACTATTCTTTTAAAAAATTAACACTGAACGCTAATGATTAGCATAAAAATATGAATATTTAGATATGTATAAGTGTGTGCTTCCGAATTAAACATGATTCTGCTTCTGAGAAGTCTTCCATAAATGGCGTCACTCGATCTTGCCGGTATTTGGCGAAATTCTCCATCAACATCAAGACGCTTCCAAAAATAAATGATTGTTCTTTAATCGATCTAAATCACAAAATGATGACTTTGTTCAAAGAATCAGTCACCAATATTGTCATCACTTCTCAAACTGCGCTCGTGACGTTACTTATGGAAGATTGCAAAACGAATGTTTTCCAAATTTACAATTATTTTGGTAAAAACAGCAATTTTGCTTTGTACAAAACTGACGCCCACGCAAAGGAATCATGATCCCGCAGTGATCGCTATACCTACACGTAATTAGGTAATATTTTTACTGTCAAAATGGATTTCTTTTTCTACGCAAAACAAGATGGTGCCGAAATCGAGCGCTGAAACTTGAACGACGAAAAAACACTTTTATTTTACCAATTTCATTTCACGTTCATATCACTGGACTCCTTAGAAGGACTGCATCTCAATCGAAAACTCGACACTTGCGATCACTCCAAATGGTAGTTCTTCAGTAAACTTACTGAATACAATAATATAAGCAATTTACTTTTGCTTATTACCTGTTATAAGCGCGACACTCTTAGAGTTTGTTGCTTTTCCCGGCACAATGATCATATCCATGATTGTCTCCAGTTTGTGAGCGGGCTGGTGAGTTAAGCTCACGCCTAGTAGTTCTCGCACATTTGAATGGAAGGGCATGGGCAGGGGCGGGGGCGGGGACGTGGACCGAGGCCAGGGCAGAGACCGGAACTCAGAGTGGGGGCCGCATCCCCTCAGCAGTAGTACAGGGGAGCGTGGGGCTATGCGGCCCAGCCTTCGGAAATGCGGGGGCGCTTAGCGTGAGGAGGCTGCTCGTATTCCCCGCTGCCTCCTCCGCCGCTGCCCATGGGAGACGCTAGACTGCTGGAGGAAACAGAACCTGCAACAACGAATTCTATAAAACTTCGGTAATACCTCAGCCTCATTTCAAATATAGCAACTGAATTTAGGAGGCTTTTCAGCTATTATCAGATTAACAACCTTAATCATCTTAGGTATTGTGTTGTGACACCGTTACTGCTGATACCGTCCTTTTGGTGGTTTTGGCATATCGGATCTTCTACACCTTTGTGATTGTATGAGATTAGTTCAGTCCAGGTGTGCTATTTTCATTCACTTTTAGATGGCAGATTCTTTATTAATAAATACTTCCAAATACAATTATAACTGACCGTCATTTTGTTGTTGCATGTGCGCATGATGCGGCGCTAAGTGATGTCCATGATGTGAAGAGTGTCCTGTGTGATGCTGTGTCCCGTGCCTCTGCGGATCAGCCCTCGGAGGAGAGACCGGTTCGGCTTTGATCCTGACAGACGAAGGGGGTGATCCGGGGCCCCCGCTACCATCTACCATCCCCGGAGTGGGCGAACCACCCGAAACTGACAGCTGCGGGAGGCTGCGGAGAAAACTTGCGTTCAAGCACAGATGTAGAAAGTATTGTTTCAAACAGTTTTGACACAAATTGGCCGTGGATTAGAAGAGATTGTATACAACCATCAAAACATAAAATTATCACGATGCTTTTCAGTAATAAAGTATACAAAATTTTAAAGACTTACACATATTTTTTTTAAAAACACAATGCTTATTTTTATAATCGTTTTAATATTGTTTTTATGAAGAAAAAATAAACATGACAATACTTATGAATACATATGTTCAGATAAATAATCATATAAAAATAACAAATATATTTCTAATTAAGTTTAAAAACAACTGCCCGATCATTTCCAAATAGAGCTTTACATATCCATACCTAAATAAATTAAAAGAGTTGAAATAATTGTAATAAATAATGAAATAAAATGTACACTTCACTTAAAAATTAATCAAGTTATAATTACCCGCTGTGTTGTAATGTCGCTTGTAATTGATGTGTTCCCCATGTTAAGCCAAGTCCCATATCCGATCCCATGCTGAAGTCTTGCGGTATAAATCCACCTAAGCTGGCATATCCGAGAGAAGGTGGCTAAAAAATTAACAATCGTAATTATGACCACTACTTTAAATCTAAATTATACATAAATAATGCTAATATGCAATAACCAGTTAAAGTGTGGTCATTTCACTTGGTGAGCAAAACTGTAGGTGGTGCTCTAGGGTTGAACAGAGTTTACCACTTATAGTTTCTCCAATAATGGCAATACCGCTTAAAGCAGGCTTCAACATCTAGTATAATAAACTGGCCAAAAACCGAATTAAATATAGTTAAAATTACGAAGACAAGTGAATCAAAAGGTGTTAGAAAGTTGATTTAAGTGTTTACCTATTTTTTCTTAGATATTCCCTTTGTTTACCATATAGAAAAGAAGCAGTTCAATGTTGTAGCCACTCACCTCTGAATATGAAAGATCATCCGGTGGAGGAGGTGGCATTGCCTGTGGTATCAGCACTCTCAGGTTGTTGTGTGTCCGTGGGGGTGGTGAATGATGCTGCGGTCCCTTATGATGCCCTCGGCTACCTCCGCTCCCGAGCGCAGGGTGCGGGGAAGGGGCCGGGCCTGGCGAAGGAGAGGGAGTACCTGTGCCACCCAGAGGGGAGGCAGATCCTGGATAACCATTAGACATCTCTAACATACCACCACTCGGATACACTGAAAATAATAATATTCACATTACTCTTGATGTACAATCTCTCAACAAAAAAGTCTCATACCTCTGACCTCTAGTCAAAAGTTTCTAAATACTTAAAGAACCTTAAATGTGTTATTTGTTTCCTACATCCATTGGAACACAGAAGAAGGTTTTTTACAGAATCTTCAAAATGAATCATTCGCTCAAAGCATGATACATTATCACCAATACTTCATTTATTACGCTATTAAAATACTTTCTAAAATAAATAAAAATCAGATGGATAATTTGTAAAGGAATTAATCAAACCATATAAAAATAATCAATGTTCTTTCTCGGAAACTTTTTCACAAGAAAAAAGCATACAAATGTTTAGGAACAGACGGAAAAGCCTTCTCTCTGACAATGGGATTGCATCATAGTGGCCCATTTGTTAGTACTAATATTTTTTAATCATGTCGCTCGTTTTTCTCATTTCTTTCTTTTACTTTGTTTTACTCTTTATCCAACCCATATTCACTGTTTTTGTTTTCTCCGACCAACCTTTCCTCCCACCTATTATTGAGTTGTGATTTTTGGCTGTTGATTAAGCATAGTAAAAGTGACATCTGACTAGTGTGTACTTAGATTACTCAAATGTAGATTTCCCATAGAATTAGCAGACAGATATTGATAAATCAAAAGCCAATAAAATATTTAAGAGTTATTATTGTATTATGTCATACTTAAAAATAAATTTTAAATATTTTATTTACATCATTTCCAATACTTTGTTACATAAAACGAGAAGATAATGTATAAATTTTTAAAATAAAGATCAATCAATTTGAAAAAAAAAATACAAAACAACTCACGATGATTCAACATGGAATAATCAAGTATAAAAGTTATCTTAATTACAAATAAGGTCAAAGGACTCAGTTTCCGATAAATGGCTAGCATATTCCACAAACCGAGCGGTAAGATAACAATGTGCAAATTTAAAAAAAATACAGTATGGAAAAAACCTAAATATAGCATTAATTAAACAGACTGTATGCATCAGATGTAACATGATCCGAGAGCAATGATATTACTTAATGAACAGCCAAAACCTTCAATTGTATATCTATATTGGATATAATGTAATATTGGGAAAGGAGGAACAAAAACAGAAATAAAATTGCAAAGAAATCTAAATTAGGCTTTTTTGAGAAGCTATAATACAACTTGAAATTATCAATATATTGCATATCTACCTAATCGAACATGAAGATTTGACTCTGTGACATTATCCTCACGAATTTATAAAAAAATCTGAATTATGAAGAAAGAATACTAGGAAAATTTTCGAAAGACGAAAGACTTAAAAACTTCTCAAATGGAAGGAGGTTAAAGTCTGCGACATTACAAAGCGGTTAGCGATATTAAAGTGGAATTTGGTAGGCCATATTATCAGAACATGGACAAAGAGAATAATTCTGCAGAGGCTAAGAGAATGAGAAAGAAGTGTACGAATATCACAGGTGAGATAAGAAAAGTACCTGATAGACAATAAATGAAAATTGCAGCTGATTTGAACCGTTAAACCAGTGTGCAGTATAAGAGAGGCATGCACTCTAACACTGGGTACTGATCAACTATTTTGCAATTAAAAAAAATATGAAAAGAGTTGTTTAATAAATATGATTGATCACCACTTTAAAAATGGAAAATTTAAAAAAATAGCAATGTCTTGATTATCTTACGTCTGTGTTTGCAATAAAACATATAGTCACCTGAATCTGTTTCTGAAGATGAAGGTCGCGGACTGATTGAAGGATGCATCTGTGGGCTGGGCTGAAGCAATCCAGAATCGCTGTATCCTCCGACACCACTGGGCAGAGGATATCCAGCTCCACGACCACCGTTAACCTGGCTACGTTGCATCATCATCTGGAACTCCTCGTCTATCTTGGAGTATTTGGCCTCCGTGCGCGGCGTGAGACTGTACTCTGGCTCCGGATCAGGGCTGTCGGGCGACATCACTCCGTTCTTATGCTCCTTCTTCGTGAGTGCCTGCGAGTTAGTGAACACGGCTCAGGGGCTTGGCAGCCAACACCTATCTGAGCCCCGGATGGGGGCCCATACAATATCATACAATCTGATATATGAGAGATTTACTCATGTAATGTTGTTAACTCAAATGATGTTTACTCAAGCCTCATTATGATTTTTTAAGATTTTTCACTTTTCTGCAATCTCTGACAATTTAGCGATGGTGAAATAAGAAGCAGAGAAACATTAGCTTTTCAATACCAAACACTTATTTTGTACTGATAATACGATAATAGGAGCCTTATAAATAGACGAGATGGTGGTTGCCACATAAGTTTGCATCAAATTAATTTACTTGTTTGTTCACAATTGTTTATTTACATTTGATGTGTACAATATTGACGCTTGTTTACAAATAATTTAATGTTTGTGGGATCAGTGAAAGTGAGTGTGAATTCGAGTGATAGATCGAAAGCGACTACAGTGCAATGATTTATGATGTAGTAATCTGTTATCTTCATATTTCGTATTGTATGAACTCTTTGTTTATTGTTGTGATCTTAGTATTTTAGTGATCAGTTTGTATACTATATCGATTTTGCAACTGTAAAAAGAGCGAAAATTATGTATGTATTCCGTGTTATTGCCGTACCGTGTTCTAAGTGAGTCATTGACCTCTTTGTTTCTGATCGTGTGGCCATGTTATTGTTTCCCAATATAGTGGGTACAGGGTGTCTTTATTATTTACATCTTTATGAATCTCATAGTACTCACAACGGAAAACAGGAAAACACTGATCATTCAGGTTAAGGGTTGAATGAAATACAAAACACATATTGGACAAGGTTGTGAAGCAACAATGGTTCCTAACGTTTTTAAGAATTGTACTGTGATGAGCTGTAGGCCAACTGCATTCAATTTTGTATTAACAACTTCAAAGTGCAATACAATGCCATATTGGTTACATAATGTTATACAAATGAGTTGCATTGATACTATAGTAGAACTTTTCTTAATGTTTCTCGAAGGTTGTACCATACATACCAGCATTTCACATCCTAAGACACATAAATAAGCTGGAACAATGCAATGATTTGGTACCAGCGTTAATACTGTCATCATGACAGCAGCTGCATATACTGAGCATCATTATTCTCGAATCTTTATGTTTTTAAAATTTATTTTCTTTCTGTTATTAAAATAAAAAACTACTTTCTATATCTTATCAGTTTGTGTTCTAATTATACTGAAAGTTCCTATATTTTAAGACGTAAATTTTATTTTTTTTATTTTATGTTTACACTTTTTTCTTGTAAAACTATACCAAATTTACTGTAGATTAGGATTGCACACCCTTCTCGATGTGGAGTAAACAATACATTATTATCATTACGCAAAGAATTCTATTTACACCAAAAATTATTTGGTTTAAAACATAATGCAGATTTACACTAACAATTTATTGGGTAACAATAAATTTAAATTTTGAAAAAAAAGTTATCTCTCAGATATCAGACAGAAATATTTGAATGTGAAAACATATTTTTACCGTCATAATTTGATCATATTTAAAATGATTATGTTGCCGTAAATGTGAAGTTATGAAGCTTTATTTCAAATATGTTCAAGTTACAAACGATAATCTGCTTTTTCATTCCACGGGCTTAATAATAGAAATTAATAAAGTATCAACACTTTTTAGCGCACATATGTGTGGTTTTAATGTAAGAGGCAAAGATGCAATGTTGACAAATAACACTCCAATAATAATTATCTCAAAAACTTTCGGGGCCCGCAGACATCCAAATATAAGGATGTCGCACGAGAGAATCTAAAAAGTCAAAGAATTATTCAAGCCATGCTCCACGAACAATAATCAAAACACAATATCAAAGTATGGTTAGTCGAAAAACTAAGGACAAACAACACATGACTTTAAAATTGTTATACTTGAAAATTGAATCATCAACTAAGGTCCAAACAACAACGGAAGGATAATTTTTAATAACGTAGAAATGCAACAACTTGAAATCTCCTGGTGACAAATATTTGTGGTTTGATTTGAATAACTAAAAATTACAAGTCAAAGAAATGACAAGTTCTACTTACGAATTTACATATGATTAATTAAAATTGAATTAACACTGTCAAGATTTATATTATATTTTATTTAACATTCCTCATATAAAGAGACCAGCAAGATCAAGAGAAAATATTTGTATATTGCCTAAACAAAGCAATACGGTGGGCACCTATCATTCAAGAACATATGAATAACTTTTGAGACGTGTACAACAACTATGTGGACACTATGATTTGCATTGTTTTATTCATGACATCTTTAATAAATATTTTGAACAAAATTATCAGCCTCTATGGTATAGTGTATAGGATATTAAATTGCTGGAGACTCCCATTATTTAAAACATTTTTTCTAAAAACAGAAAATATCCACTCTGCATCTTACATTTACATAATCAGACTCAAACTGAAGAGGACTCTGCAATGTAATCCGAAACTATGTCAAACAAAATGTCACAACACAAAAATTTAAGTCTTTGACTTGTGAATTTTTAGTTGTGAAAACCTATCACTATTTGTTGACATATTAATATGGTACAGAAAATATGAAATGAATTAGACATTTGTTACATATCAGTTAATACACAAGCTAAAAGAGTTGATCATTAACTATTCTGGAAGTATTGTAAATCAGACCTGAAACTGTGATTTTTTCTATCTAGTATTACCATGAACATTTTCATGAAGATATGCATTGATTGTAATAAATCCAAAATACGATGATAGATGATTACTAAGAATATATTAGATTTACGAATACAAGAAATATTTTTATCCTTCCGTGTTAAATAGAGACCGTTGGTAAAATTGCCGGGAGCAACAGAAGTGTATTAGCAAGTGTTATTTGGGCAATATTGCATTGGCGATGCATTACGACGCACACAGATGGCGCCGTACGTTTTGTACCTCAATGATGTTGCGATTCGTCAGTGACTCGTGGGGCTCATTGTACTCAGTGTATTTCAGCAGGACCTGTGGGGCATCACAAAGCATGTGTTAATCAATAATAAACTTGACCAATAATTACATACATATTAGTAATAAAAATGGGAATATTGATAGGTAGAAGCTTGTATTTGAATGAATGAAGCTGGTCGTTGGCGTCGCAGACATTACTGTGAGCTGTATACCACATTTGGAAAACTTGATATCATAAGGAGCATTAAGATAGTGTGTCTCAGATGGGCAGGCCATATAATTAAGATAAGTAATAGCTACGTTAAGTGTCATGATTACCACTCGACCACAAGGATGCATAAGTATTGGAAAACCGAAGATGCTGTTGATGGACGTTGTTGACAAGGATACAGTGGCGCTGGACCTGAGAGGATGGAGAATGGTAGCCATGGATAGAGTAGAGTGGAGAGAGTTCCTTGATTCGGTCAAGGTCCAACCCGGGGCTGTCGAGCTTATGATAATGATGATGATCAGAAGCTTATATTTTTTATGATTTTGTATGGTCCAGAATTAAAGAGTCAGTCACCACTACGATTTAAGCATTTTGAATGCATAATCCATTTCAAAATAATAGGTTAACAAACTCCATCATAGTAAGTTGCTTCTCTAGCTCTAGAAAAAAATATAAATTTATTCATTGCATCCACCTGCGTAGATCTTGCTGATGAAACCCAGCTTATAATGCCTTAAAATCTGCCCACAACACGATTAGGGTATGGAAAAATCTATAAATTCAGAGAAAATCAAAGAACACAGCAGTAAGAGTATGCACAGGTTTATGTTCACCTTATCCATATCCGTGCTAGCATACTGGTAGAGTTTGTTGTTGGAACTGAAGATGATAAGCGCAATCTCACAATCGCACAGGACACTAAGCTCGTATGCCTTCTTCATCACCCCGAATTTACGCTTGTTGAACGTCACCTGAAATCATAAATACATCACTATTATTTATACAAACAATAAAATTTGTATAACAGTTAAATAATATAGCATACTTTTTACAATTGATACACAATTAAACTTTTCCATGCAAGTTTTATTAAAGTATAAAGAGTTAATTTTTCATTTTCATTATTTATAATACAATATTACAAAAATTGTCATCATCTGAACACTGCCTGGGTAGACATATCAAAAGATAAAAAAAGCTAAAATCAGTTGTCTATTCTTTAATTATGTATCAGATCATTATGTCATCTACGTAACTGTTGAGTAAACTATGATTTCATGGCACGTTATCAATTTAATGTTGGGTTATCTGAGATTCTATGGCATTTTCATCAATGTTAGGGCTTCAACAATCTATAACAAGTCATCAATGTAAATGTTAGGTGATATGAGATTCTATGGCATATGATCAATGTAAGTATCAGGATTCTATGACATTTTATCAATATAAATGTTGGGTAATCTGAAATCCCATATGCTACTCAAGTGCTGAGCAATCTAAGTTCTATAACACGTCATAACATATTTCGTATATACATGTTACCTAATTGGTGTTAGAGTTTGAGATTTTATAACATCTCACCAATGGTGGATAATCGGAGTTCCTAAAACGTTTCATTCCTGTAGGTACTGGTTAATTCCTTAATCTAATGGTCAGCCCCTGTTATCTCTGCTGATGTGAAATTTAGATTCGATTCAACTGACCTGCCGGTTCCGTTCATCCGTAATCCGGGAGATTTGTATTTTCTTCCGACCCATGGCAGCAATCTTGGTGGGAGTGGTGGGCCTGACGCTTGGGTGGGGGCCGCAGGGGGCGGGCGGAGCTTGGCCGCTTACTAACACTGCTAACAAACCACTGAAAACAATAATGTCACAATTAAAATTATATAAAGCGCCATCCAAAGTCATTACAAATAGAAAGAAAAAGAAGATGGAGCAAACTAGCTACCCCTCAAATCCCATTCTAGTTGAAATAACACAATATTAATTTATATGAGAAATTAATACCATAATCGTATTTTAAGTGAGAAAATAATTTTTTTTAGAGTTTCCTATCAATGACCAATAGCAATGTTAAACTTTCAATTAATATCTCCTATTTACTATATCTCAATAAGCCCAGTGTACATATTATTTTGTCTACATTTATGAAGCGAAACTATATAAAACAATAATTTTCTGTAAAATATCAAAATTATAAAACACCTGGCAATATTAACTGTTATTGGCTGAGAACATGCCTAATGGATGAAGGCCACTAAAAACATTAAAAAAAATATTTCATTATTTTTTAAAACCAATCCTTTCAATGTTTATTTACTCATTATCGAAAATAGTTTATCTGGAAATAATACCAATAACTTCCTACTACATACACAACATCACGCCTTTTCCCGATAGGGGTAGGCAGAGAGAATGGAGCGCCACTTAGTTCTATCCTGACAC
>JAPMAF010001501.1:0-10179 GCA_026537445.1 Silvatares holzenthali
GTTCGGATGTTTAAATATTTTATTATTTCAAACAATAATTGCGTTATTTGCACTATTTACTATATACGCGCGTAAAGTTACCACGTACTCCCGGTGGATGATGTTATTACGCACATTTTTGAGTATTTCATTAAATGTTTTTGGATGAATTGTCAGACTTATTTACAACTGCAGGAGCTAGGCCCGCAGGCTGGGACCGAACTATCTAGGTAGAAATAAAATGGAAGGGAGAAGTAAAATGGAAGGTAGAAGTAAAATGGAAGGGACGGTTATCAGTTGTGGATTAATAATAATTATTGGTATGGTGATACACTTTCAGCCAACTTTAATGCTTTATATTTAGAAACTGTCAGGTTTCAGATATTTCCTGAACACATACAAATATACATATTAATTTTGTTTATTCACAGTAAATTTGAAATGTACTTACTTATCTTCCGAAGGGAGATATTCCCGTTTAGTTAATGATCCTATCCTAAACGGATAATTAGGTAGCAAATCTGGATAACAAAATGCAGTACTGTTTAATACCGTATCATAATACTGGGTAGTAAATTTCATTCCATAGAAGGCATTTCGCTTCTTTGTTCTGAGTCTGAAAACAGGAAAATTAATATCCATCCTCAGCAAGATTATCAAGAACATATTATTTTGTTACTCACGCTTTCTTGTTTTCCTTCAATATGAATCTGAAATTAAAGGACACAAGTTTGTAAAATGTAATCGTTAAAAGGTTAAGAAACCTACTCTGTTGTGTTCTACGAATATTGGTGGTTTGAATGAATCAAATTTATTTAAATATGTCAGGTCATAACAATACTTAATCAATGTAATACAGTGGGCAGATTTAGATGGCAAAAGCATGTGTCAATTTTTAATTCCTATAGTGCAATAGTTATATATAAATTGGAAATAAATTTAGCTTAATAATATTTCCTGATCTATTTTGTAACCAAAATTGTAAAACATTTTGGTAAAATCTGAAATAATAACGTGAGGAATAACTCACTGCTGCTGTCCCACCATATGCTCACATTGTATCTGGAAATGAATCAAGTTCCACTACGCACATCAGTTGAAACTAGTTGACTCATTACCCAACGAGAGAGCAGCTCGAAAGGAGCTCTCAACTTCATGGCCCTGCACCTAAAGTGATAAAAGGAGCAATCGATAAGGGTAGCATAAGGATACCCTCCCGGATTACGAAATAATCATCAGAGAAAGGGTGATTTCTTCTCTGAAAGACAGGATTAGCTGGAGACAATGTCACCAAATAATTAATAAAATCTTGAAAAAGCCAAGTAATTGCTCCGAGAGGCCACAAAGTCCCCATGTCCAATAGGATCCACCAACAGAAGCAACAAGCTCCTCCCTGTTGAACTTAATGAACGGGTATTCACAAGACCATAAGGGTGTTCACAAGATCATAAAAGGTAGATAAATAACTTACTGCATCATGTCTCTCATTTCCTGAGTATTTTCCGATAGCTTTGCCTCCCAATTTTCGCATACATTGATAGCTTCTATAAGGTTTACAGGTATAAATGAAGAATTTTGGTTTCCCTCTCCCATCTTCTTGAGATCCAGCTATTGCATCATATTTAATATAAAAAAAGGTAAAATATTTTATATTTGTTTAATTTGTAAATTAAATACATATGATTAACATTAATGATTTAATAATTACCAAATGATTTTTCATTGTCGGTCCATATTTCCAAAGCTCTGGATGCCCATGGACTTGCAAGAAGCACTGTGTGAGCAACTGAACATGCTGTCTCATTTGTTGACCTAAAAGTTCCCTTTGGAATGCCGTAAATAAATTTTCATTCTCTTCATCGCTACTGATTCCTACTTGCACATGTTCATTTTCTGTAGAATTTTCTACATTCTCAATTACTTCTGAAGGGGCACTATTTACAGCAATCATTTTTATAGATGATGATACCACCTTGCGGTTGTTATCGAGGACTTCCAATTTTATAGTCATTGGAATTGGTTGAGGAATTTTTCCATCGGTTTCAACTACAAGTTCTGTTTCTGAATTATCATGCTTCATAGTTTGCTCAAACTGTTGATTATTTTGATTCTCAATGTTTTCAACAGTCAAACTAATATTCTGTGCAATCTCATCGATACACTCTTTTTCTTGGAACGGTGTGTGCTGCAGAATGTCCTGTAAAAATATTCAAAATCCAAATAAATTCTTCTTTAAACAATTGTCATTTATGTTATAAATTATATTGGGAAAATATGAACGAGGTAATACTGACTCGTGAATGACTATCATCCAGGAGTTTGATCGGTGAATCCTTATTTGAATGATGAATCGATGTATTGGAACTAGAATTCAAATTAGAGTTGTGTGTTCCCAAAATATGGTCTTCCATAACTTCTCCTCCAGAACAAGATGCAAAGAGTTCTGCTACCAAATCGTTAAGTTCCTCTTTGGATACTGTCACCTCGTCGAATTCTTCTCTGTCAACTAAAGATACAAACAACCAATGAGCTAATATATTCAACATCTATGAATTATATGACTAAAGATATATTTGAAGATACATACATCACACCACTTCCGGATTGACTTAGGCAAAGAGAATAGAGCACCACTTCTCTATCCAGATATCTGCTTGCGTCTCATCATACACACTTAGCAGTTGTTGAGGTTTATTAGTTTGCTTACATTGAGATGTTGGGAAACATAATCTGCCTGCCAATATCTTGTAAGTCTTCCACACACCGCTTTGCCATTCATATTTGCACTGTGTATCTGGTTCACTACTCATTCATTCGCAATTTGTTAGACATGTTGAAAGCATCTCAAATATCCAACTTTCATTCTGTTTATGATTATAATATTTAATAGGCATTCTTCTTTGAAATTTTTACTTCTTATCCTATCCTCAGGCTCTTGCACACTGCACTTATTCTGCATTAATCCAAAATTATTTAAAAATAAATTTAAAATACCGATAACATTATCTGCTGAGGCATTGTACTCTGGGTCATCTGCTTCGTCCTCATTTGTAGGTTCAGGTGGAGCTGAAAAATCATGTAATTAACAATAACTGTTAAAAAAATATATTCTTTTCGGGAGGATAGTTCTGCAATTCAACTCACGATATAATTTACATATACAAAAATCAGATGACTATTATTAAAAAAAAAACAGATAAGTATTGCTTTCCATAGAAGCCCAAAACCCACGATTGCTCTGACATATTCAATATAATAATATAATCATATTGTTCTGCCCAGTATTATGAAGTAAAAGTATAAAACAATGATAATAATAAAATATTGAATATATCATTGATAAAAATAAAAACAACGATAATATTGAACATATCATTGATAAAAAAATACAAAGAACAAACTTGATTTATGCTGTTAATGAATAATTGCAGCCGGGTGGTTTCCCACGACCTATTATATGAAGAACACTAACAAAATAGTACAAAATTCAACATTTTAACTTTTTTCTTGGTACCCCACTTTGTAGTACCCATTGTTAGTAAAAATACTTTTTTTTATTGTTTTTTTTCTTTGCCATAACCCCAATTTTTAATACACCTCGACACATATTAATCACATTTACTGACCATTATCAAGATTTCAAAATTAAATTACTTTAGATATTGAAGATGCTCAGTACATGTTGAGTTTTATTAAATAAATATGGTAATGACAAAGAAAACACAATATAAAGTATTTCAATTGTATTCGTCTGCCATACTGTGTCCTTGAGGTGATATTCTCAAAAAAACGGCGCTATATAAATTATCCACGTTAATAATAATACTACAGACTGGAAAATGAGATTTAGGCTGTTCCACTATCAAGATACTGAAGATTGTATTCAATTAACTTGCTAATAGTCGAAACTAGTCGGATGGATTAATTAAATAATATATTGTGGTTAAACATAGGACGCATTAGGTAGGGATGCCATGTCCAGTACATTGCTCATTTTGTAATCTATTTCAATTTTATGTTTTTGCAATGATTTTTAATTTATGAAAATAATAAATTTTTAAAATATAAAATTAATTTTTACAAAAATATATATCTAAAATCAAAACTTTAAATAAATATTAAAGATAAAAAAAACTTTTCAAAAATTTATAAAAAATAGCATAATTTTTATTAAGCTTTACGCTTAAAATTTTACTATTATATATATTTTACTGTTCATAAACCTCAAATATAAAGATTTTATCTTTTTTTAGAAATTCCTACATGATCAACTATTAATTTTCAAAATATTTCATTTTTTTTAATAGAACAAATATATTTTTCCATGATTACACCGTATTTAGATTAACTTTAATTATTTTTCTTAAATGAAACCAGTCATTCTGTATTGGAACATATCCATTGTTATGCAGAGTTACAACTCAATAAATATTCTAGACCAGGGGTCAGCAACCTAAGGTCTGCTGTTTGTTTTCCATTCAGACCACGGTATAATAAAGTACAATTTTTTTTTAAATTAACACTTTATTTTCATTACAGATTACTTACTCTGACTTATTACAGAATATGTAACTGTCAAAATGTTTACACAGCAAAAAGTGCAGTATGATGAAATATTGTCTTGAAATGAATAAATTCATTATTCTCCATACAGTACACATTTTCACCATTCTAGAATAAGGTCATTAAAATGTTATTATTTGTTTTCTAAGTATCAGCAAAAATGTGAATAAATATTGTTTATAAATATATCACATCCTAATGAAAAATAACTGCATTTTTATCTTTCCATACAGTACACATTTTCACCATTCTAGAATAAGGTCATTAAAATGTTATTATTTGTTTTCTAAGTATCAGCAAAAATGTGAATAAATATTGTTTATAAATATATCACATCCTAATGAAAAATAACTGCATTTTTATCTTTCGCTTTATGAATAGAAGTAACTAATATAAAAAAGTACCTAATGTAAAAATATATGGACATTCAAGCTTTGAACCTAGCCCACTGAAACCATTTTTTTACGATCTGGCCCTTCCCTAAAAAAGTTTGCTAAACTCTCTTCTAGACAACAGCTAATATTGCAACCAAAACTGGTTTTGATTTGTTTCACAGTCACATAGCATATTTGCTACATACACAAGGTGTAAAATATTTCAAAAGCACCCCTTTCATATTATCATTATTACATCTATAGAAGAGTCTCACACCTTAAGAGATGTCACACACCTATTTAAATTTTAGTACTTACTCTCAGGATTAGTGAATTCGGCTAAAAATTCACTCCACACTTCGTCAATTTGGCATTCTTCTACATAATCATCTGGTGGCAAAAATGATTCCTCTATTTCTTCTATAGCAGTATCGCTTAGACATAATTTCGAACGTG
Organism: Silvatares holzenthali; assembly: GCA_026537445.1. NCBI lineage: Eukaryota > Metazoa > Arthropoda > Insecta > Trichoptera > Pisuliidae > Silvatares > Silvatares holzenthali. The sequence continues at coordinate 5,373 of JAPMAF010001501.1, forward strand.
TTCTCAATGCTATTGTTGGCTGGACATTCCCAGTTTTCACGACATTCTGTAATATTAAAAATAGAACATTCTACAACACTGATACAAAAGCGTTACTCATCTAGCCTGTTCTGACACACACTTCTAAGAGCCGAACATTTACTAAGCGAGATAAAAAATCTCTAAACAAATTTTGAAAAGAAAATTCTTCGCTGAATATTCGACCCAATCAAAGAAGTGTTGATGTGGAGGAGAAGATAGAATGTTAAGCTCTGTGATCTATATGAAGTAGACTGTGTTGACTCAGTCATTTGCACTGCATGGATGATCCGGAACCAGATTTCCAATAATTGGTTGGGAGGAAAGAACATCGGCAGTGCTAGGTTGAAATGGTTCGATGGAGCAGTTCAGCTGTTTTTAGACAAAATGCCCACATTGAGTTGTAGCACTAAAGATGTTGATGATACAAAAGAGTTGAATAAAAATGGACATCAACCTCACCTCTGGTAATTTAAAGAGCCCATCATCAGTGTATTTAGTTGGGCTATCTGTATTATGATTGGGTTGCGGAGATGCTGGTGTGAGTTGTGACTCTATATCTGATAGAGAACCCAATGTATCCCTTTCATCATCGCTTGCCTCCTACAATTTAATGATTTATCATTAAAAGAAATTAAATTTATAAATACCTCCGCTAATTTAAACATTCTCTTAACAAAAAATAGACATTCTTACATCCAGAGTGGGTTGGTATTCTTCATCTGATTCCTCATCTGGTAGATCCTGATTAATCAGCTTTGTGACTTCTGGGGATGTTCCGGTAGTTAGTTTAACAGGAGTCAGAGCGAGAGGCCATGACATATCAGGAGTGATTTTCTTTAATTCTCTGTAATATCAGGTACAAAATGCCAGCTAAATGTAACAGTAACAAACAAAATGAAAGTTGAATATTTGATTTGGTTTTAGTATTTATGTTAAGTAAACAGCGAATGAATGAATAATAAAACAGATCTATAGTGCGAACATACTTGGTAGAGCAGTATGGGAAGGCTTAAAAGAACTCTGTAGGTGCATGTTTCCCAACTTTTTAACAAATGTAATGTAAGGCACCTATACAACCATTGTGCATATATAAATGTGGAGGAAACAGGAGATATATACCAAGACATAGACAAGTAGCTCCATTCTCTCAGCCTACCCATATCAAAAAATTGTGTGGTGTATGTATGTACATATTTTCAATTTATTTACGCACAAAACGCATATTTTTTATTATTTTCTTGAACAGTAATCATTCATTATCATTTTCAGCTCATCTCTTCTCACTGTAAGACATAAGCCTCTCTTCGTTTCTTCCACTCCAACGATTGCAAAGTCTGCCATATCCATTTAATTCGGGCAAATTTTTTAGTTTTCCGTAACCCAAGCATTACTGGTTGCATCCCTCTCCTGCCTTCAAATCTGACTACTACCATAGCCGAACATGGATAGGACTTTGGGAACTTGGAATGACAAGTGAATGGGTATTTAATACATGGTTAACATTTGGGCTAGCGAAAAAAATATTTGTCCATCGCCCCCTGTTCTTTTCGGGCAAGATTGGACAGTGTAAGGGTTGAGTAAAAAAAAATGAACCAAAGTAAGATATTTTCGCATATTTTTTTCTGGCAATGTTGAGCTGTAATAGGTGTGGAGTAAAATAAATATTTTTATAGAACTTACTTTAATTTGGATCTGGTAATTTTGGGCTCAGGTATTTCTTCTTCATCTTCCATTTCTTCTTCCCGTAGTTTAACAATAGCCAGAACATGTTCGTTGGTTACTACACGCTGCAAAACGAATTAAATTAAATATTGGAATGAACGATATATTTCAAGGAACATGAATTAGTTGGAATTCAATAATATACCTTTATAATATTCTTAACATTAGCACTTGTCAAATGATTTTTTGCAGCTGTCGTACATAGCTTTTCTTCGACTTTAAGGCAGTTTTCTGGGAATGATTCGTCGTCATAATCACTGCTATCTGTCGTTTCTTTGCTGTAATTACAAAATAATTAGTTTCCAAATATGTTGGCAAAAATAACACAAAATTCGAATTTCCATAGGTTATGTTTACCGCTTTCGTTTTTTTGAAACTGGAGTTTCGGCTTCCTTATCGTCTTCAAGGACTATCTTCAGTTCATCTGACGATGATTCGTTTTCATCCTCAGACCGTTTTAAACAATTTTCTTCCATATTTTAATACATTATCAGATTATCTGTCAATAAACAATACCTAACAAAATTCCATCATATATTTTGACATTGCGAATCGGCGATAGAACTGGCCCATAGACGCTAGATACGACCATAGAGCAGGTGATAAATACTCAAGCGTTATTATGCAACTATCGATCGAAGTATTTTAGCAATGATTTGGAGAATATAAAAGTAAATGACTTATTACAAATTTTATTTTTATTATTTGTCTATTTTAATTTAAACAATGTATAAAACGTTTTAAATTTAAAAATGTCTTAATGTATTGATACAGGGGATCAAGTGGGGTGAATAAAAAGTATACTCGCACGTCAAAGAATTATTTTATTCTCACAGGAAAACGTAATAAAAGTAGCTAAAAGTCCAGAAAATGGCTAATATTCGCGAATCGACCAGGGGCCCTATCTAGGGCTGCTTTAATAGTCGCGCGGCGTTTCTTAAATCCTTTACAGGCCATGGTAGCCCTCCAGGGCCACTTCATACGATGTTTAGGCTGGCGGACTCCGCAACCAGCGGGAAAAAAGACTTCTCTTCCTATCTCTCAGGCGTAAACTATACGTTGTGTTTTGTTGTACCACGCCGACGGTTTCACGTTCCAGCCAATCAGCGCGCAGCTCACCGCGTGTCGAAGTTACTCAATATGTATAGTGCCAGGCGTTCCCAATCCGGCTAGCTGCCCGTGCACTGTGATTTATTTAATAATTCAAGATAAATCGTGACATTAAAAATACTTCACTGCATCAGTATTATATTACATATGAGAAACCATCATATCACCGTAAGTTGGATTAAAACATTCATCTAGTAGCACATTTATTATATATAGCGTAAATGTATTGTTTGAGGATGGTTTAATTTTGACCTTTTTTTGTATTTCAAATATTTTACTTCGGTGGGATTCGAATCTGCGAATTCCAGCATTTAAGTCAAGTGTTCTATTCAATACACCACGAGACCGACAAAACACATATCAAAAGTTATTTGCAAAGGAATAAAGTACAATAAATATTTGATTTATTTAACACTCAAAGAGAAATAATAAACCGAAAAAAATGTTTTACAGTTTTATTTCATATATTTACAGTTATTTAAAACTTAAACTAAATTATTAAAAAATAATATCTACTTTAATATCAATTTTGATTAATACTTAAATTTAATACCATTTGATTTATTTATTGACGACAAATAAATCAAACAAGATGTGTTATCACATATTGTGCCTTTGTTTTAAATAAATATGCATAAAAACACATATTTTGAAGTATTGTCGTAGACTTTGCACACTACTCAAATACATTATTAAAAGATATGTAAATGCTTTTAGAAATGTTATAATACAACACTGAAATTTGATGTGGCAAATACTTATAAATTGTTTTCTTTAATATAGTGTTTACTATTTAGCAACCGTCCTATTTTGTAAAATAAAAGATTAAATTTCTTTATCTTAAAATATGTTAATGGTAAAAAAAACAGCAGGCTTCCAAAATGGCATATAACCTTCTTTTCTTTAAATATAAATATTAAAAAGAACATTTTTAATTTTGGTTAGATTGCTAGATACAAAATATAAATTATTAAAATAGAGCATAAAAGTTGTGCTAATAATACAGTAGGTTTTGATTGGTTCTGTTGTATTTTTATTTAATATTGGTGTACATATTATCTAATAATTGTCCTATGGCTTATTTTACGTCAACAATATAAATATATTTATTGTGAATAAAAATTTTTATTGCGTGATGCTACGTAGTACTGGAGTCATCTTTCATGAAGAACGTATTAACGATAATATCAACAGCCAGTATAACAATATTTATGGCTAAACAGAAATTATTCAGGAGCTCTGCCTTTTTATGGTCCTCTGGTTTATTTAGATCTAGAAACGATCCCAAAATCACAAACAGGACCCCTGCAGAAATCTTTGTTGGGGTGATAAGTGCGGATCAGCGGGAAATAAAAAAGAAACATAAAAAATATAACAATTAAAACACAAATGAAAATAAATAAAAAATTAACTCAACAGAAACAAAAGGAATTTCTAGATACATATGAAAAAAATAGCAAATTTGTAAAAAAAAAAAAATATTATTTTACGTTATTTAAAAATGCTGGTACAAGATTCTAAATTTAAGAGATTAATAACTGAAATAATAAACAAATATTTACTTTATAAAAAAACTTTTTAGTATCAAATATTAATAAAACATTTAATTTATTCAAATCTTTAACTGCAAGGTATTGAGTATATTCAGATCAGAAGAGAGCAAGTATTCTTTAGATACATTTGTTTTCCCATTTCATGTTGCTCTTTCTTTACAAGATACTTGCATCATTGTAGGAAAGGAAATGGATATAAAATTTGTAATAAAATACATATAATTTATTCTGCGATTGTAAATTCTTTAGATAAGAAAACATTAATATTAATATCAACAGCTACAATAATAATGTTAATTATATTCAGATCAGAGCAAAAGAGAACAAGTATTCTTTAGATACATTTGTTTTCCCATTTCATGTTGCTCTTTCTTTACAAGATACTTGCATCATTGTAGGAA
>JAPMAF010001505.1:0-10929 GCA_026537445.1 Silvatares holzenthali
TGACATTTCGTTTGCCAACGTTTCGGACCACATTGCAGTGTCCATCTTCAGGGCGAGTCTGTCTGTGTAAAGAAGGTGTCTGACTGCCAAATCTTTTGGTCGTGAAAACCTACGAAAATACTTAAGTTATTGATCAGGTTTTTTTTACTGCTGTACTCACATGCACAAGCGATCTATTTTTATTAATTCAGACGGAAAAAAGGGTCTAATGCTAAGGTTTTTGATGACTGCGTTTGTCTGCTACCATAAATGAGTCCATATCTGCCACACTAGAGCAATTCATATCAGCATCGGTTTACTGATTCTTCTGAAGGTCTGTTAAGGTGAAGGTAGCGTGAAGGCCAGTTTAGGTCCCTCCCTAAAAGAAAATTTCACGTGGTAGAGACGTGTATTAGAAATATTAGAACCCGCTGGAATCGTGTTCTCTGGTTACAATCAGTAAAATTCTGCATATCAAGGGGTTCTTAAGGGTAGGCAGAGAGGATCGAGCGCCACACCACTCTATCCTGGCATACATTTCTCATCCACATTCTTACATCTCCTCATGCATACTCTGCGTATTATGACCACACTTTGTTACTATATTTGTTTGTTATATTTTCCAAATAGTTGCATGTCAGTCTACAGTATTTTGTTCTTATAAATATTATGTTGTAATATAATATGATTGTACAAAATGTTTTTGGTCATACAAAAATAACTATATGTAGTTTGATATAAATGTACTTAATTTGTAAAGCGCTATTGGGGTGATTTTTAATCACGAAATAGCGCTACATAAATCATTTAATAAATAAATATCTAACACAGTATATACAGAGTGCAACAGTAGCGCCCAAAGTAGAACTTGCATCGTTAAATATGCCATTGTTTATTATATCGTTTTAAGCTACTGATGACTTCGTATACATTTCAAGACAACAAAGTTTCTTTGCTTCTAGTTTGTGGAGAGATGAAAAGAAGAGCAAAACGTACTAACAGACTAAACGTACTTAGTTCATAATAATAAATAAACCAAGTGGACTCTAATGATAAAGCGTTAGAAACTCTTAAAAGGTAATTTGTCCATTTGCTTTCCAACGTGCGAAATAAAGTACATTTTCCCTCCGCAGCAAGTCATTAAGGCGCTCTGTACGAAACCTCACACATATTTAAACTTTGTACTTAGCAAACCACTTTTCATTATTCACCCAACAGAATTTAACCAAGCTCTAAACATTTTACAGTTTCTATTAAAAAATCGCGGTAATTAAAAATTTAATATTTACATGTTCGTTATTTTATATTGTAAAGATAACGTTTTTGCGAAGTAATGAAAATATAAAAATTATTAATTACTAAAGACTCTGGCTCTTATTTCTTATATACTTGAATACACATATAAAAATGCATTTCAAAATATATATTAACTCTGGACTGGAAAAGAGTGGTAGATCTTGTATCATCCTGGAGCAATACCACCGTTCAGTATTGTAAGCCACGTAAAATGGATTTATCCATGTTTCGTGACTAGGACTGAATAACCATGTTTTCAATCTCTCCTCCAACTCCTACACAGCATTTACATGTGCAATTGTACAGTATGTTACAGACCCAGACGGATGGTGGTGTCAAAAAATACTTTTTCAGACAATGAAACGTTATTGATGCTGGTTTTCAATTTGATTTTTATATATTGGGTTTATTCATATTACTACACTCCAATAGAGCGATAGAATAAGACTATCTACCGGACTAGATAAAAAAGAAATAGATATTTTTTTTTGTTTTTTTGTTATTGACCATCGCCAACTACATATTTTTTCCACCTTCCGATCTTACGAATTTCTCTTCTCTCTATCTAACCAATTTCATAGACATTTTTATGAAATGCTTCACTCATCGATTAAAAAAAGTACTAATCAAGATGATCTTAGTCTGGTGAATAAGGTAGATGGTTTCCACAAACAGTTTAGAGTCAACAGTCGTTCGGTATCGGTTCAGCATTCGTCAGAAATGTACCACACAGACGAATTAGGTTAGTGTGAGGTACTCGTGTACAAAGCAGAGAAATACGCATAGAATACATAGGGCGACAAATCCCTCCGCTACTACGCTATACAGAATAACTATTGAGAGATCGAGTGCCCGTGAAATTTCAGCGGTATTTACTAAACCTTCGCCGATTGAAATGAGGATTTTTATTCAGCATTGTATCCGTATAAATTCGCCGTGTTTACCCATTTCATGGGATTTGATTCACTCGTATTCCCAACGCGATGGGACGTGTGTTATTTGCGTAGTCAAATTATACGCTTCCACCACACGCCCCAATCTATCAAAAAATTGAATAAGAGTAGAGAATATGCCTACTGGATATCAAACAATTTGTGATTCAACCCTCTGTGCGTAAGTAAATAAATGTGTTTCTCAGTGGTTTGGTATATATTTGATATATTTATAATTTAGTAAATAAATGATTAAATAATTAAATTTAGTATACCTACAAATGTTTTTAAATGTGGATGTACCGATAAAGATAACATGGATCACGCATGTAGGTGGTGTTTGAAAAAAATACGAAAAAACAGACATTAGGAAAAGAAAATTAAATACTTCGAGCACATACATATGATTACTGAAATATTTCGTTTCTAAAGGTTGCATCACTGTATACAGTCATATTTGTTTATTTTTTATTACATATATTCATTGGCATTTTCCAACGCAGTTCTCCTGAATTGTGAATTTTGAGTCTAGTATCAAGTGTTGGCTGATGTGAATTTTGTTTTTTTTGCAGTACCGGAACAAGTTGAACGAACAGCAAAATGCCCGCCTCAGCCAGCAAAGAGAAGCTCTTACTGCCAGACAGGCCGAGATGGCGAGCATCGACCAGAGGATCTCCGAGTTGCAGGGCAGACTCCAAAGGAAAAGGGTAGCCAACAGACAGCTGGCAGCTCAGATCACGGGGAAACAGCATCCCGCCAGGTTTATCACACTTATTTACAAATTTATAACTGGTGAAACAGTCAACATATATTTTTATATTATTCAATCCTTGATCCCTGTAAAAATCTTAAAAAAGATATCAGAACTAGTAGTATTCCTATATGTTACTAGAGAAAATTAAGTTTTTAAGCTTTGGAAGAGGCGTTTGATAATATGGAAAAACAGTGTGACTGATGATGAAGTTCTGCTTTAGTTTCTTTAAATCTTCTAGTTTGTTGTCGCCCACAGCCGAGTAAAAACCTCCCTCATATCACACCACTGCTGCTGGTCTATTGCCATTCTCATCTTCTTCGTCATTCTTCGTCATATTCTGAATTTCCATTCCAGCACCTCGCGTCCCCCATCATCCATAAAATTGTCTGCAGATATTTAGAATCAAGGGCATATTAAAAGGTTTTGACGTGTTAAAAAAATCTTCTAGTGAATATTTGTTTTGATAAGTACCAACGATTTTTAATCGTCATTTATTAATATCGAATTTAATCGCTCTTCAAATGCGATGGACACTGAAACAGCGTAATCTGGTCCATTTGCCTTTAATTCGTTGCTCGGGGCGCGGTGGGATAAGGAATATCTGCAATTTATTTCGTGTCATTAATTTTGACAGTCATACAAATCCGCCGAGCGGTACGGCACAAGGATGGTATCCAACCTAACGATACTGGCTATGTAGGTACCTACACGACGAAACGCCAAAAGCGTCTCGGTGTAAAATTCGCTCGAGTTTCCCGCCACATCCACCCGCGTATTTTAAACAAAACAAATTGTCTTCGAATTTGGGACGCTCTGCCCTAATAGCTCGAATATATTGTGGAATGAAGTATGATTATTTGGTTTTCTGGAGTGCTTTTTGCCAAATTAAAGCGCACGCAAGGCTCTCACTTTTTAAATTACACGAATAAAAGTATAACGTAACATGAATAACTGCGCCATAGAAAAAAATCTATAATTGTTGCCAGTGCATTTATTATATGTATAACTTATTTACTCTTGGCTGAGCATCGTGGTCACCAAAATACCCACTGCACGAATAAACTTTCTCCATCTCTCTCGGTCCAGGAATAAGATCCCATCAGCTTCTTGATTTTACCTTTCTGATGACCGTTTTCTAAATCATCGGCCTTCCGCATTTCTGGCTAACATCAACTTTTCTAGATTGCCTCCATACTTGCTAGCTACGTGTCCAAAGTATGACAGGGTTCTAACCCTTTATCCGCTTGCGATGTTCTTAGTCATTACACAGGAAGAGCTGACAAATATAGGCAATGAGATGTTTTACTTGTAATTTTTGTGCAAGGGTTTAGAATTGTCGTATTGTAATATTTTGAGTATCATTTTTCATTTTTCAGGGCAATATCATTTTTCAGGGCAAGTCTGCCCATGTGAAAGAAAACCTGACACACAGACATTCTGGCTGTGAAGTAGGACACTGTCATGTGAAACGAAACATTTGCAACTAAAATTTCTCAACCAAAAGTCTTAGACTTGCAAATTTTTAATCGGGAAAATTCACGACATTATTTGTTTTGTGAATTTAAATAAAATATTATGGATTTGAGGACTATTAAGGCTTAGGAAAGACGAAATATTAAACTATGTTTTTTATTTAAATATGAACAAGATAGATATTGGTCATTAATAGAAAAAGGATTATATGATTCAGGATTTACTCTAACCCGCATTCTAATAGAATCGACATTGGGAAATCTGGTCAAGAAACTATGACAATTATTCATTCTCATTCTAGTGATGGAAGTATTTTTTAGGGATAGAATTGTGAAACCATGAAATTAAAGGTTGAATTAATGAGTAATTATAATTATGAAAAGCTTTACAGTACCAATAACCATTAATACGAATATTAGATTTGATGATCATCATAAATTTAAGTAATTTTTTTCCATAGACCATATTTAAGGTTACAATAATCTTACGTAAGTAAGTTCTATTTATTTTAATTCAGCGCTTTTTATCCTGTTCCAATTATATATCATGTTTTAATGTATTACAATGTATTAAACAAAATATCGCAATATACATAAGCTAAATGCTAAATTTAAAGGAGTTGATGCAGAAACATCATAACATTTGATTTCCTCCTAACACAATTGAACGTTTCATTTCGAAAGTATTAAGCACATTAATTCCATCTGTCAGTATGTACCCATGTCATTCTATGTATTAAACCTTCTGAATTATCCAAAACGTTTTTGCCAACATTCTAAGTATATAATAATGACTCCCAAAATGACAAAGTTCATAATATTATAATAAAGCGTGCCAGCTATCGAATAAGTATGAACAATAACGGTACGACAATATTAATTACGTTATTGCAAAATGTTTTGGAAAACTGTTCCAAAACGTAAACACGCCATAGAATAGTGGCTATAAGACACAATACGGTATTATGGCCGTAATTAAATACAGTAGTATACCCAATAAAATTATTTCCAAAGCACCGGCCGATCTAACAACTCCCGTTTCTTTGTTTCATGTTATGGAAATTTAACATTCCAGTTAAATATCACAAGGGTGAATTTGTTCTAATCTTTTATAGGGTTAACGAATGAATTTCTGGCTAGCGTTGTTTTAAATTGTTAAATTATTCACATTATTTGAAATTATTTAACGACGTGTACATCTAAATAATTTTTCTCCAATTGCATTTTACGAGAGCTTCTCATTGTAAAATAATTTATTAAGATTATATTTTTTGAATTAAAATGAAAGAATTATATAATTGTATTTTCCTGTTTACAGAACAAGCAATCCTGCACCCGTTCAACTCTCGAACTATCCAAATTCCGGATCTGGAGGGAATGTTCTTACTAAAGGACAAGTTCCCAGAGGAAATATCGCTGCTGTAGAACCGTATAATCATATTCCTCACGCTCAGAGCGTTAGCCATAATTTCCAGGTTGGTATTATTTTTTTTTTGCATTCCGAGACATCAGCAATAATTATATAAAAAGAAAAATATTTCGAGTAGAAACCTAATTAAGTAATCAATGTTTATTTTAAAAAATATTTATTTATTTCTGGCAACACTTCTACTTTGTATTGTTGTGTGAAATAAAGTTTGAAAGTTTCAAAACAGTTCTTCGAAAATCGAATATTTCTTAAATTTCTGAAGCGATTTGGTGTTCTCTTACGGAAGTCGTTGTTTTTTATGATTGTCACTTGCGTTTTTGTTATTAGCTCACTTGTGTTGCGAAATAACGGAATGTGACACAATTAGCAAAATCTTGTTAGATAAAATTGACCTACTACTCTTTAAAAGTGAAATGCGAAGTGATAACTTTTCGGTCTCGTGAGTACATATAAATTTACACAGATAATGCATCATTTGTTTAATTTAGATATGAGTACTCTCTCTCTCTCTCTTTCTCTCTCTTTGTTTGTTTTAATATTCTCAGTGTTTAAATATTGTTGCAATAATATCTATTATTATGTAAGTAATGTTTTATTCGATACACTTGCAGGCATTGAAACACAACGCAGTCCAAAATAATATCCCGATGAAGCTCATTAATCAAACGGAGACGATCGGGAACCACATCAGCTCGCAAGATGGACACTACATGCAGCAGAAGCAATTCGCCAACCAGATGTTTACGAACGGATCTTATCCCCAGAGGCTCCAGGCCAACATTCTTCAGACGGAGACGCAATTCAACCAGCAATATCTGGGGAAACAGAGTGAGATGAACGCATATCAAACCCAACAAGGCCTTACGCATGTGCAAAGTGATCAAAAGATTTTATTAGAACATATCAATAAGTATAATATCGACTTGCAAAAAACGGTGAACCATAATCATAACCAGAATGTAAATAGCGCCCCGATACTCGTTCATCAGCAGCCTTCGTCAAATAAGCAGCAGAGACCTAACGACCAGGAGTTCCTACCAGAGTTTGCCGCCAGCAAGTCCGATCCCAAGTATCAAACGTTGCCTTACAACACCAAGTTCACATCGGCAAACGGGACCACGAAACCGAGTAAACAGTTTGACGATAACCACAAACTCGCGAATGAATTAGTGAAGGTGTCTTCGTCTTCTAATGTCAACAATGGGTCTAATTCGAGTCACATGACCGCTCATTCGACACCTTTGACCATCAACAAAGGGCTTGCGACACCATTCACGCAGTCGGAGAATAATAACAATGGTATGTATGCGAGTGAGAACGGCGCATATCATTTACAAAAATCTGAATCATCCAACAAGTGCCACAATCAGGAAGAGAAAGAAAACATCGAAAGAAGCGGAGCCATTCGGGGGGAGCAACCCAAGGTGGTCGGGGAGCAATACAAAGTCCAGCAACCTCCTGGAGGAAGAGCGGAGCTGGTGAGGGCGTTCAGCCAGCAAAATACAGCGACGTCTACTGGTCAGATAGTAAGTGCAAATATGCTATCATTCATGCCACTCCCTGACTCTTCCTTTTACAAATTCCCTACATAGTTTGCTGGCAGATATTGCCACTAGACAATAAGCTCATCCTTGTGCATTTTTCATATTTATTCAATTGAATAAGTGAAAGAGTAACGACTATTAATATATTATTATTCATATTGTATATATTATAAAATAGTTGTAACGGTGTATGGAGAGTTAAGAATGAATATTGTTTTAATTTTATTTAAAATACATCCTTCACTTTTTTTTATTTTGTTTCTTCGCATCTTTTTGGTCCCTTACCGTTGTCACAGTATCCGTTGTAAATGAATTCCAGAAACCCGTGTCGAGTGTAGCCCCGACGACTGTCCAAGTAGCGAGTGGCAAACCCTCTCCCATCTACCAAACGTCCTCCACCAAGATACAGCCGGTCCAACCCCAGACTGTGTCCCAGTCCCTGTCGAGCTCTGCCCAGGCCGCCCAGTCCACCCAGTGCGGCCAGCAGCCCCTTCCCAAGGGGCAGCTCCCCCTGAACTCCTCCGCTCAGAGCCTCCTCCTATCGCCGCCCCAGAGTAGCAGCACACCATTAGTGTCCACTCCGGATGTGTCCTCGGACTCGTCTGTCCCGAAGCCAGCATTGCCCCCAAAACCTGCCCCAAAGGTATTTTTTCTTTTAGTTCTGATTAGTTTTGCACTTCTCCTTGCACCTGCTATTCCTTCTAATCCCTTTTCACTTTATTTCATTCTTATACTATATAACCTTGTTTTAATTTAACATTATTTATAACTGATAACTGCATTATCTTTTAAACATTAAGCAATTAGTATTACATGAATGTTTCTTTTTTATTATGAATATTGCATTTTATAATTTAGCGACAAGTAAACTACTAAGCTTCATTATTTACTATTTTACCTCTCACAATAAATCGGTGTAAAAGATACATAATTTTACATGATTTTCATTACATTAACCCAGAATTATTAAACCATTTTATTGGCAGTGGACAAAACAAAGTTATTGTGGACAATACTTTTACAATAGTACGTTATGTTGCAATATTGTCGCTTGTAGTAAATATTATATCTCATGTTTCCAGATACAATCAGTACCCAGCGAGTCCTCGCCACTACAGAACCAACTGTACTCTCAGTCGGAATCGATCGTCCCGCCGGTTCCATCATCAGATCCTCCAGGCGAGCAGGAGACATGGAGCCAAACCAGCCAGCAATCCAGTTCTACCTCATCAACGGATAGTCAAATGATCATCAAGGCCAGGCCGCTCACCATAAGGAAACAACCGCTCAGTGAACAACCCAAACTCAAGAACCAATCTGGCAACAACGTCAAGAGCAATGTCGTGAATGTAGCAACTAACAGACGTATAGAGATGCCACCCACATTCTTGTTCCCAGAGATGGATCACTCGGATAATAACCAGAAATTTAACAATCAAATGAAAAATACAGATAAGCTCAACGGTAATACATTGCAGCTCTCGAATAGTAATTCAAGCCCGAGCAGTGTGGATGTGACCGATAGAGCGAACCCTTCAGATGTGAGCGAATTGTCTTCGGAAGATCAGTCTGATAAAAATGTAGTGACGGGCATAACAGAGCAGATGAACACAGTAGATTTGACCAATGCTAATGGTGATGTTGTATCGCGAAGAGTTAAGAAAGGAAACCTCAAACAAAGCGGAAAGGTCAATCTTTCGAGACGAGTCAGCTTCGATCCTCTCGCATTATTATTGGATGCCAGTCTTGAAGGAGAGTTGGAACTAGTGAAGAAAACTGCTACTCAGGTAAAACATTTTATATTAATATGCTTCAACACTTCTATATCCTTATTATTTCCATTATTATACGCTCCTCGGAATCCTATTCTCACGTTTCAAAAGTTATTACAGGTTGCGAATGCGAGTGCTGCTAACGATGAAGGTATTACTGCTCTCCACAACGCCATCTGTGCAGGACATTTCGAAATTGTCAAGTGAGTTGTTATTTTTTTTTTTCAATATAACCGTTTAACTCCTTACGCATTTTTAACTTTCCATAATATGGAACCTATAAGAGAACACTTACCAAAATTATTTTTAAGCAAATCCATAAACAGTTTCTATGCTCACTCTTTTTCAAGAGATTTATTCTTAATAAAATCAAATTTCAATTTACATTTTTTTATTACTCGAATCCACATTTCTATAATATAGATTCCTGGTGGAGTTTGGATGCGATGTGAACGCCCAAGATTCAGATGGTTGGACACCTCTCCACTGCGCTGCAAGCTGTAACAATGTAGCTATGGTCCGCTTTCTGGTTGAAAATGGTTAGTTGTCATTCAATAATGTCCTATTTTTATACTTAAACTATTTTCTTTGAATCCGTTTTTTTTAGTATCTAATTTTTATAATTGTGGTATTATTTCAGGTGCTTGCATATTTGCTACGACCCTCTCTGATCACGAGACAGCAGCGCAGAAATGTGAAGAGGATGAGGAAGGTTTCGATGGCTGCTCAGAATATCTTTACAGTGAGTCAAACTTATCTATTTTTTTCTCTAGGGCGATACAAGACCTACCACTCTAAGCCAGTCCAAATTAAATTTTTACTCCGAGATATGAACCCACGATTCCAACACTTTTATTAAGTATACTATTCATACACCATTAGGCTGACAATTTTAATTGACAATACCAAAAAAATGTTAAATATGAATGACAATACGTAATAAAAAGTATTGGTTACGTTGATTCGAAAAATGTTGATGTATGGATGCATAGCTTAGACCTAGCAGAAGAAAAAGCAACATAGAAAAAATACTGCTATCCCACTGCATACCCACCTTGCACCTTGAAACAAATCAAGTTTTCTTATCAATGTGCACAGTTGATGAAATAAATCGATGTGTCATCTAAACTAGACTGCAGCCCAAAAGGAATTTTCAACTTCATGACTCTACACCTAAGGTGCCGAAAGGAGCAATCTATAAATAAGGGTACCATGTGGATAACCCTACAGGTTATAAAATGATTTGAAAAAATTAAAGAATAAATGCTGTTGATGAATGAAATCTCTTGAGAAGAATGTGTGGTAAAATAATATGTGACAGGAAAACAAATATAAGGAAAGAATGTTTAGCAGGCGCGAGTGAGACTTGACAAACTAAAGATAAGAGTAGACAGAGAGAATGGAGTGTCACAAATGGAGTATCTGTCTCTATCCTGACAAATATTTCTAGCTATCTCCACATTTATGCATCACAGCGTCGGTCTCGTGGTCAAGTGGTTAAAGGCGCTTGAATCTCGCTGGAGTGAAAAAAAAATGTATTTAAAATGCATTTTTCTATACAGGTTTTAAAATATATCTATAAAAATATATTTTAAAAATCAAAAACAGTGAAAAAAATGCATTTAAAATATATATTCACTCTGGACTGAAAAAGAGTGGTAGATCTTGTATCGTCCTAGAGCAATACCACCGTTCAGTATTGTAAGCCATGTGAAATGGATTTATCCATGTTTCGTGACTAGAACTGAATA
>JAPMAF010001506.1:0-10926 GCA_026537445.1 Silvatares holzenthali
AATCGCAGAGTATGCATGAGGAGATGTATGAACGTGGATGAAGCAAGAGATGTGTGCCAGGACAGAGTGATATGGCGCTCGATCCTTTCTTGCCTATCCCTACGGGGAAACGGCGTGATGGTTTATTGTATTGTATTGTAAGAAAATGAAGATTTATAAGAAAAATATAGATCTTGTATCGTCCCGGAGCAATACCATCGTTCGTTTCGTGACTACAACTAAATAACCAAGTTTTCTTTCTCTCCTACTGTCACACGATATTTGTATGTGCAATCGCACCGAATGTTACAGACCCAGATGGACGGTGGTGTCGTGATGTCTATTATGCTTTATTTGTTTCAAAACCGGATTCAAAATGTTTTTGTGGAATGCTCTTGTCACGGTGGAATCTTGACGACAAAATTCTCGATGAATCGTTTTCGTTTTTGATTTCGACGAGCGTACTTTAATCGATAGTCCCGTTTTCGGACTAGTCCACTCAGCACTTTGACGTTTTATCTTCGGATCGTACTCGAGACACCGAGCTTTCTAATGACGATGATTTGTTGAAAAATAATCCAATCGGTCACTACAATTAAATTACTGGAGGGGGGATGGGGGTAATTCAGTGTTCTTTGTTCAGCCCAAAGTACGCACAAAGCTTCCATTTTTCTAATCCTGTCTTAATCATGCACATGTAGTCGAGTGGGTAAGACACTTGACTAAAGTGTTGGAAGAACGCGGTCGCGAGTTCGAATGAAAAAAAAAGAATTAAAAAAAAAGTATTTTAAAAATATGTGTGTAAAAATATATCATAAAAAATTCGGAACGGCAAAAAAACATTTAAAATTTATATTCACTCTGGACTAGAAAAGAGTGATAGATCTTGTATCACCTTGGAGCAATACCACCGTTCAGTACGTGAAATGGATTTATCATGTTTCGTGACTAGAACTGATTAACCAGGCATTAGATCTCTCCCCAAACTACTACACAGCATTTACTTGTTCAATTGCACTGAATGTTACAGATCCAGACGGATGTTGATGTCGTGGTGTCTCATGTCTAGTATATGATAAAATAAACGATCTAAATCCATGCATACTTTCTCTGACTGTTAAATAAATTAATTGTATTCGCCTTCTCAAAATCAGTGATTATTCTATTGTAACTTAAATTTTCTTTACCTAATATTCTGTGTCGACGAGGAAACTTATTCTATGGTAGTATTCATCAGCCAGCCATCGAGAGTATTGACTCACTGCAGATCTCTTTGAAGAAAATCGCCATGTCGATAACACTCTACTTCCCACTTGTCTTTCCAAACTGTGCTGTTTCTTGAAACTAGTTGCAATCATTCCTATCGTTCACAGGCGTTCAGACCTCACCAACTCTTGCACACGCCGAACATTTGCATTATATCGACTCATATCAAATTTGAACGGTTGATTTAACCTCTCATCATCTTTTTTGTTCCCTTCCAGCTTTAAACCTACAAAAATACTAAAATACTCGCGAACCTTTTATCATCACAGTATGTAGATTTCATTATGTAGTAAGTTTCTGTAGCAGATTTATCCAATTTAAAACAAAATATTTATTCGTAACTCCACTTATTTCGATGACGTACACACACGATTTACGCAAATGAACGCGGCTGTGTCGGAACCACCCATAAATGCATTTATGATGTTGTTTATATCTTGAAATTATGTTTTTATGTTACAATTTGTTATTACTTATTTAAATAGATTTATTTATTTAATGTTACCTATTCATTTTATATTACCTATTTACAATTTATAATATATATTTTATTATGTTTTTGTTTGAATATTTATGATTGAATGTGGTTTGTGCATTACAAATTTATGTTTTTTTTGTATATTTCCCGCGCAAAAGGCACCACTGAAGCAGGTCTATAACATCATAAGTCGCTATGTGGGATAGGATAGAATTAACGCCGAACTTGAAAGGGCTCATGTTAAAGGTAAGAGAAAACACAGACGACGGAAGGTCATTCCATAGCCGGGTCGTCTAATCAGAAAGAATTCTTTCAAGCATTTCAAGCATTTCGAAGCATTCTTTCAGAAAGACTTAGAGAATCTATTAGTTCTTATGCACTCAATAACAACTGTGAAGTGGTGACTGGCGTTCGCAAAACGCGTAGCTCTGCTAAAACACAGCAGTCCGAGGAATCAGTACTGCCAGTAATCGAGAGCTAATAAAAAATCAGTAAAACAAGCAGATCATCCCGACGTTTCTTCTGTGCTATAACGGCTGAAGACCAGCTTAAGTGCTAGATTATTTACTAAACGATTCACATGCCTCTGCACAGATTCGAGGGGATTCTTTAGATTCTTGAGTGCTCCGAACCTGAGATGAGATTTGTATAAAGTAAGAAGCTGGAATCCAGAAAAGAATCTCCGAGCTCTATTCGCCACACCCGAGCTCTATACAACACATATCGTTGTCACCTGTTTGGCTTTCACCTTGATTGTGTCTTTATGGCCTATTTTGAAGAACCTGTCTTGGCCTCAGAATTTTATTTGCGTTTTGTAAATGTGCTGTATTTGGCTGTTTGGTTTTCGAATAAATCACTATTACTAATAAATGAATTCAGCAGCTTGGGACACGTCTGAAGGTCGTTTCGCAAAGATAGCACCAACTGTTTTTTTTACGGGAGTCTTGGAACTTTTTTATACGCTGTGTAAAATCAACATAAAATCTTTCACAAGTTAACTTCTTAAAATAATATTGCGTTTTTGAAAATTCTTTAGAAAGCTGCACTCGTTACTATATAAGGGAATCAAATTGAAAATCATGTGAATTAAAAAAATATATATAATAACACATATCTTATATTTTAGGGATTTGGGATTATAGACCAAAACCTAACCGCATTAAGCTCCATATTGATACATATAAAATACTGTGCCTTACGCCATTCTAGAGTATATTCAGTCGTCAAATTGCACGACACCCAACTTTTATTATTTACAGAGAATCCATTGTTTTTGCCGAAATTTAATACCAACCAGTATCTATAAAATAAGTATTTTGCGAATTATTTTCGTCTTGCACAAATGATAACTGTTATTGTATGTATGTGTACTCTCCCAGCTTCGCTTCGAATCAGTCGGTCCGAGATAATTATTATTTTTATATACTTTTTTATTAATTGAATGGTGTATTTTCAGTAATCAAGCGTGATGACCTCAGGGAGTAATCCGTGTACAGAGTTTTGAGATATAAAGAGGTGCTGTTAAGGAATTCTTACTGAACATGGAGGCCAATGAAAATCCCGTAGGTATGGGGTCATATATCATGATTTCTTTTCAATGTATAGTAAGCGTGCTGCAACATTAAAGACTGACTGAAATTATTCTCATTTAAAAATCTCAATGCATTTTGTAATATCGGGCTTTTCATCGATGCTATACAGTACATTCTTGGGTCTATAGTTGCGAAAAATTGTCAACCGATCATGAAACACAATTTCTTTGTTATGTGTATTAAGCTAAATTTAGAACACAATTTTTGACCGTTAGGAACTCAGAGATTGAACGACGGTGAAGCCTGGAGAATAAGATGTAGAGCTCTATAACATATATACATGCTAAACTAAACCGTTTGAGGTGGGCTAAACAAGTGCAGAGAAGGCTTTCGGCTCGGGTAACTAAGATAATCCTTGAAAAACACCCAGGAAGAAAGATTGATAGACTCACATTCCAATAGAAGGATGAGGTGGAGAAAGGTGTTATCCAACTACTACAGGTGACAGATTGGAAGACTGCTGCAAAATTGGAGACGAAGACTGATGCAAGAAGGAACTCAGATATTGGACTCCAAACAAATGAAGAGGAATAGACAAAGATTTAAATAAGAGGAGTTTTCCGAAACGTATAGATATACAGGGCAGAAATTTTGCAAAGAAGAACCATAAAACTTTGTGTTTTTGTAACCGTATCATCTGTCTTTAGTAACAAACAAGTGCAGAATAACTGGAGCGAGTGCATTAACGATCAGAATCGATTCTCTGTAACAAAGGATAGGATTCCTGAAATTTAATTAATTTTTGATAGTTGGTTTTCTCGAGTCAATATAGTCCCTCACTACGGCACTGTCATCATTGTTTGTTCACTGAATCACTTAATGAGAAACGATAATCTTTGTTGAACAGTCCCGTCTCTAGTGCATTCACCGTCCTTAGAATGAAGTTTAATAAACCAATTAATTTCAAACTTTCACCTAATCGTTAAATATGCCAAAATATCGATATTTCGTTAAAATTCTACGGCCAATTATTAAATAGATTATGAATAAATTTAAAAAATAATTGAAAAGTGCGTAAAAAGAAATAGAATGAACGAAGCACCGAATGCTGTTATACCAAACAACAAAGTAATGATGTCAATGTTGATTTAAGGAAGTGAAGCTTGGCAAAAGAAGAACGAAAGTAAAAGTGCTGTAGAGATGAATCTTTAAGATTATGTGGTAAGAAATCTAGGACCGAGTTAGGAATACAGATATAAGGAAAGAATGTGGAGTTGATGCGAATGTTACAAAACATTAAACAATGTGTTGATATGGTTCGGTCATGTTTGTGTATTAATTTGCGATGCGAATGGTAGAGGGGTCATTCAATAAAATTGGGACATGACCAGACAATCAAATTTTGATGGATGGTGTAATTGCAGAACATGCATAAGGAGACTTATAAACGTAGAGAAGGAATGTATGACAGGATAGTGTAGTGCGGCGTTCACCTTTGGGTATTCTTTGGGTAAAGTCGCGAGATGGTGTATCGTATTGTTTCTTTCAAGATCATCAGAGGTGATGAATGAGTGGCCTTAGAAGGAATGGAAGTTATTCTTTATTGAAGCATCGTGATTTTTAAGTTATGAAATGTGCTAGTTTATGGTATATTCAATATGTAATTTATTCCGCTAAAATGTTTTGGGAATATTGAATGAAAAGAATAGAAAAATATAATAAAAGGTAGTTTTATTGTGTATGCTCTTCTTTTGTGTCCGCGATGTACTCTACTCTAATGTCTGCCATCGCATAATACGGCTCCCTACTCTTGTTCTTTTGTAGTCAGCGATGCACTCCAGAATAATTTATCCAACCATTTGAGAGAGATGAACTATTTTGCCTTAATAATGACGTTTGATACAAAGCACAACAGCAGGATATTTGCAATTAAAACTCAGTTCCAACGCTTTTGTAGTCGTATGCTAGCGAAATACGAATATGCCAAAAATAGATGAAAGATGAATTACCATAGTTGAAATAAGATTAATTTAAAGCAAAAACGAAAATGTTTCATACTAAAATGACAAATGAAAACTATAATTATTGCTTTGAAATTGGCAATAATATATGTACATCATGAAAATGAATTCCTTGAATAGTTTACTTATGAAGTAATATAGAATGAAATAATTATAAAACAAAACCTTTTTCGACGAACATAGGCAGAAAAAACGTCATCTCTTTAATGAAGATAATATCAAAGATTTAAATAACATCGTATGTCTTTACATGTTTAGAAACAATTAAGAGTTTATGTTAAAGCGAGGTTGAAATGAACTAAATACGTATTATCTCAATAGTAATATTTTATTCATTCGCAACTGAAGAAATAAATTTCAAGTATGTGTCAATATTTGCAATATCTCTTAATTGTATACGCAATGTGGAGATGAAATTTAATATGGACAATGTCATAGATAGCTAAAAAGGAATATGGAGATAATGCATTTAATAATAAAGCTAAAAATATGAATGAATTTTAAAGATTACTTTCAGCAAATTCTTTTCCATTTCTCTTAGAAATTCCCTGCATATTACTACTATCTAATGTCATTGAAGTATTATCTGTATGATATCAGAGATTTTGAACTCGTATTTGAACCCATCGTTGTTTAGCACAAATATTTATCATTACATTAATAAGATTGTCGTATAATCATTACAAATTCATACAATCAATGCATGTTTGGTAATCAAAATTTATTCCTTCCCGTGGTCTTCCATCACAAAAAATAACATTTATTCTACGCAGGTTGCGAAAAAGACATGTAAATGATAATAGAAGTAAAAATGTAGTTATGTAAAATATTTGTTCTTACCAAAATTGTGGACCGGTAGGTGAGAGGGATATTACACTCCTCTCACCCATCCTGTAGTAAGATGCTATTGTTGAGAAATCTATCACTTGAATGTTGCCAGTTGGGTCGTTTAGTGCTTTATATACTTTCTATGCTAAATTATCAGCTAGGCGACGCACTGAAGCTCGAATGGATGAGAAATCAAACACTGCGATACAATTCAATTAATGAAATTGCATGTTTTCTTTCCATCACAATTTTAATTCTTCATTTTGGAACATATATTAATGGTGTTAAACAGAACTGTGTATGATACAGAACATTTCGCTTCGCTTAAATCACAATTTTCTTGAATGTTTTAAAATACAACTCAAATTTGTTACCTTAAGTTTAATAAATTGAAATACTAGTTCTGAACGTAATCTTATACATTGTGGAACATATATTTTTACTCTTTTTTAAACTTATTATTAATATCGATATAACGCAAGTTTCGCAAGAAAATCATCTCAAGAGTGCTGTACATTTTTTATTCCTATAAAAATCCTCTCAAATGGACGAATATTTCATGTCTTCGGTCCCGCCATTGAGTATGCTCGTTAAGTTCGTTCGTTCTACGTATATGTTCGATTTTATGCTTTATCGCCTATCCTATAACCGTTGAGGAACCGATCTGAGAATATTGAGAACACACAACTCTTTGAGATACAGTGGCATAACTATATCTTATACGTGAATCTTTCAGGGAAGTAAAGTCAATTCAAATTACCTACCAGAAGTGTTATACTCGTATGTCTACTTGGATATAGATGACTTTATCAAAACATGTCTAATGCTTTCCTTCTTTTTTAATTTAAATATATATTCATGTTATATTTTCAGAAACAGATTAACGATAAAAAAATCTGATTATTGCTATAATTGTTTAAGTATTACTGCATTGTTATTGAAACGAGAGAGTAGAAAAAACATATTAATGGAAAATCATTGTAGTGAACTTTTTCGCATCGGCCCACAGTGTCTTGCATCGTGTGAGATAAGTAAAGTCAAATATTATGCACGAGAATAAATCTGAAACTGTTTACGTATTTATTGTCCACAGGCGCAGACAATTTCATTGCATTAGTGGTAAACCCTTAAAATGACAAGGTGGTCATATTAATATATTTTATAATTACAACAGTGTAGAAAAATTGATTACAATCACTTAGCATTTTATGTATTGAGTGATTGTAATAATTTTACCGTAGAATTATTCTGTTTTTTTTGTTTCAATTATAGGCGAATGATTGTGGATATTTTTTTTGTGCATTTTTGCATACTTGATTTTCTAATAAAATATAATAAAACTGTGAGCAAAAATTACGAATCAATAACAGCGCGGACAGTATAAGATATAATTTCAAGATTCCATTATTTGGTAGGTAAATTTTAGTAGTATCTTTCTTGACTTAATTATGTTCATGTACTGCTCATGTATTATAAGTAAATAAATAAATAATGTGACACATTGCCACTAAGTTCTGTAACTCCTTTTCTGAAAGATCGCTTTAACGTCGCGGGAGAATAAACTTTCTTTAATTGCTTTAAGCGACTCTATGAAACGATTCTAAATATATTTGTCAACTCTGTATAGGAAAGGCCTACTGTTTTAAAAGGCAAAATACATATTTTGTTTCCTCCATTTCACTGTTTATCGACCATCCACACTCTATAGAGATTCTTGATTATCATAAGGAGTTCATAGAATTGATCCTAACTGGATTTACTATGTGTACCATATGTTGCTCTTAAGCAAATTCGCACTCTACAGATAACAAAATTGTAAGTTCATTCATTTACATTTTGCTCGATATATGAACAATATCCGGAGAACAATTTTAATTCTGTTTACAGTTATATGTACAATCCTATTATATTGTTATATTACAAAATAATCTTCGCAATGTTTTTGAAAAAAAAACCCGCAAAAAATGGAAACAACATTATGGTTTAAATCTTGGATCCTTAAAGTGAAATTATCAGTTTTTATTTGAAAAAAAAATATTGTTTTAAATATAATCGTGCTGTCAGCATGGCAATGAAATGTGTTTGATATATTTTAATAAACCAATAACAACCAAACTTTGAATGTTTTACTTCTGATATAAAAAGATCTGAAATACTTGGCATCCTAAAACAATGACTTAATTTTTCATATGTAACATGAGACTAACAACAAAAACGTCCGACAATTAAACGAATAGGTTTTTAAGTTCGTATTGTGTTTTAGTGATCCCTAGAATAATTAACTGGCAAACCTTTTCAAAATGATTACAACGCGTACATGTGTTATGTAAATACTCATTCTCAACACAGCATTTTCGTTAAAATGAATTTTCTTTCCGGCTTATCATGGTAACAATAATGTACAGAAATATCCCGGGGAAATTATCTTACCGTGAGTTTCTTTATTGCGATATTTACAGTGATGTAATAAGAGTATAAAGTAGATAATATAATCAAAATATTTATTCAATGCGTGTGTTATTATTTTATTAAGCGAAATATTTCAAATTGGTTTGCAGAAAACATTTATTTCACGAATTTTAAAGTGCACCATTTATTGACTCAACACTGGATTTATAGTTTCAGTTTATAAATTCATTTCAAGCACATACAAAACTATTCCTTTTCACGTGATCAGCACCAATCACCTCCGATATTGGGAGGAAGTGTATCTTATCGCCCTACCAAAAGTTGCAGTGGAAATACTTTTAGTTTGTTATGTGATGTAGTGGCATTTTGTTTGACGTTTCAGTATACGTTGCAGTGTCCTTCTTCAAAAGGTGCCTGTCTTTGTGATGGCATGAAAAACACTTGCTTAAATATGAGATTATCGAATTGTAGATAGGGTATGTGTGTGTTGATAACCATTAATTACTAATCAGAGCCGAATACCATGCTACCTTGGTTTGATCAGGAAATAACGACACTAATGTGTCTTTGATGTAGTAAAAATAAACAGTACCTCAAAGAGTGTATTCATAATTGAAACAACTAATTAATTAGTGAGAACATGAAATAAAGGTTTGCATATTTTAACAGTATTTACATGATTCGTTTAATTAAAATGAATAAATACAGTGAAGTCTTAGAACTAAGAACAAGTAGGAACCTTTTAAATTAAACATACTACATCTTCAAATTATATTGTGTATTCAACAAAATTTTCATCCTACGTTGTATTATTTGCACTAGTTCCGTTTCAATTGATATATGAACAAACAAATTTAAGCTTAAAGATGCCATTTAAGGCGAGTTGTGCGCTAATGTAACTGATTTTATAAAACGGTTTCATGAAATGAAACAAGTGGTAGTCTTGAAAAAACAAAAGGTGCAGATTAATTATAATGGTTGGTGAGTGGCCACAACTGTGTAAAACAATTGCTGCGACTCAATTCTCTTTGAGTGTCCATTCCATCGCGGAAAAGAATAAAATTACAATATTTTATTATAAATTTAAAAAAAATTAAGTAAAAGAGTTAAGAACTGAATGCAATTTATAATATTTTCATTTTGTTTTGAATTTGATTTGTTTGTGCCAGCAACAATATTTGAGGACCTCCTGCGTATATTATAATGTATTAGTTTTGTTTCACTAGTTTTTATATCCCCAAGGGTTGATTTTTCAATTACGTAGTATTTTTATCTATTGAATAAGTGCATTCTATTTTACAATACCGATTGCCGTTTCAAAAATAGGATTCACTTATTCGACACAAAATATCCCATGACTGGAAAATCGGGCCTTACTAGAAAAAGGGCTAATTTTTAATCAGGTGATAAATTTTGCATCTCGAATAAGTGCGTTCCATTTTTCAATATCATACGCGAAAAATTGGCCCTTAAACAAATAGGAAAATTTGGCCCTAAACCAAAGATTGCAAAAGAACTAAATGGTTATTTTAAACGAAACGAATGTGTGAACTAGAAAATAACGGAAATCTTTTTAAAAAATAGCACAACTCGATGGTTTTTTTTTTCATTTTTAACAAATTGAAACCCCAATGATATTATCTGTCAATAGTTGCCTTAAGTAATTCGGTCTTTGTAAGTAAGTCAATATAGAAACTTACACTTATATAGTGACAGTATCAAATTACAGATCGACCATACGAGGCTTGGTTATGTACATTGGCTAATATGAAATTTTGTTGACTCAGAGATCTCCCATTTTTTGGCAGTATCTCTATTTACACAGGCCCAAGAAACGATTATTTCTTGGAAATTAAATTGCCTTAACCACATAACTTCGAATCTCTGTTTGGAGAATTTTAAAAATATGTCCTATAGATTTAATAAATGCACATATAATAATTTTAATTTTCTTTATCAATTGCAATAAAAAAGAGACTCAGTTACGTTTTAATGATTAATAATATTTAACATTATTAATTTCATTGATTTTTAATGAGTATTTGTACAAAATTAGTGTGTTTAACACAGTATCGATGAGCGGAATCGAAAGAGTCATAAATATTCTTTAATTAACAAGATTTACAAAAAAACATTTGCACATTTTTTACCCTTTTTTTTAGCTAAAAGATATTGTCGGTTGTTCGTTCGATTGATGAGAAATTGAAGACAGTCTAAAAATTACACGTGAGATTGTAAATTTTATAAAGTAATTTGAAGAAATAAAGCATGACACATTCATTGACCGAATAATACCCCAGAAAATAGCAATTGTGATTTTGAAAAAAACGTTAGGATAAAACCTTGATTAGGCTAGTTATAGTACGCGGAGAACTTGAGGATGCAAAGTAATTAATAGTAGGGTTTATATATA
>JAPMAF010001508.1:0-10921 GCA_026537445.1 Silvatares holzenthali
TATGTGTGTGTGTATGTGTATTTAAATTATATTAGGTTATCAAAAACTCTAATAATACTTATAAGTTCATTAATTTATTTATTTATCTGCTGAACACAGAATGCTGGAGAAAACAACTTTGTTTATTTTATCTAACTTAAAATTTGATTCATTATGTATAAATTGCACTTTCATTTTTCACATTCCAACATATATATATATTGTATACAATTAGTTCCAGAACTGATGTCACACAGTCCATATAGTATAGAGAATGTATTTACATTTGATAAAACACTTCTGCAAAATCTCCTCCCAATTCGATAAACCTTCTGGAACTCGTCAAATCCACTATTGGGTACTGATGTTACAATTGTTTCAATGTTCTCTTTTGACTACCTCTTCCCGCTGTTTCTTCACATTCGATTTCAACTTTGGTAACAAAAATATAGTCTGGAAGACAGATCTGGTGAGCACAAAAGATGTTTGTTGCAAACAACCTGTCTTCTCACCAACAATTGTCGCACAGAGATGGACTTGTGTGATGATTGTTGTGCAAGACACCTATTTCCGCTGTCCAACAAAACGTCATTGTAAAATATTTTAGTCACAACTGAATGAACCTTAATGACAAAATTTGGGATTTTTTATGATTTTTAAGTGCAAACTTTCAGTTTTTTCTGACTTGTCCACTTAGGACTTTGCTATTTTGTCTCTGGATCGTACTCAAGACACCACATCTCATCTTTAAAGACAATGTTTTGCAAAATATTGGCCACAACAATTGAATCTTCGTGGGAGGAATTTTGGTGTTAATTCCCCAATGATAATAATAAATAAACAACACACACGTGCACGCTTCACACTGCCAAATTAAAACTCTCTAAAAATATGCGATCTTGTAGTGATGTGTAATCACGAAACAGCGCTATATAAATCATCCAATAAATAAATAATGCAACCACATGATACGCATGGCTGAATGTCATGGTCACTCCGTCGCTTTTGAAGATGAAGCACTTTTAGAACGTTTGTGCGAAAGTCCTGGAACTTTTTGTATACAACATTCTTTACAAAGTCTTTTTATTCGTTGATATTATCTAAGATATCCTTTCTTAACTAACTTCATTTAACATAGACTTCTAGATCTTAGTTAAAAATTAAATAGATGAACATTTAAGAGATCAATATTTATTACGCTCCTCTTTTATAAACAAGCATTTAACAGTCTTCCTACGAAGTACACTCCTGAATGCCAAATTCTCTCCAATTACCTTTGGTCCATCTCGCTATTGATTCGGATAATTTGGTGTTGCCAATATAGAATTTAAAACCTTCTGTATCTGTTTATATATATTTTCGGTATTGAATGCCTTCCCCATAAAGTGTTGTTAATAAAAAATATTAGCGTAAAACGATGAAAATTTAAATAAAAAAAATACTCTCGTCGGGTATCTAAATTTTATAACTAAGACTTGGGAACTGAATGTTCTTTAATACCTAAACGCATTGTAATTTTGTACATTTTAAATGATACTGTAAGAAGAAATAATGTGCGTTTGAAATTCCCGATTAATCTGAAATTTTAATGCATTTCATTAAGCATGATACTTATCTAAATTGTATTGTTTATTTTTAAAAATTCGACAGACGTTAAATGACATTGGTCAAATTGCTTGGGCCAATGGTTGGCAAACCGTTAGTCAGCCAAATATCAATAAGTACGAAAATTTAAGAGCTAAATTTCTATTCATGAATAATGTTTCTAGGAGCAGTTTAAAGCAAAGTTCTATCATTAAATAAAACTAGATATCGTTATCTTATTTATCGATAAATAAAAAATATTTTTGCATTAAAATTAAAAATTAAACGACGAGTTTCTAGAACAGGTTAATGAGTTTACTTATCTTGGCAGCAGGATTCACAAGAAACGGTATATCAGTTGAAGATATCGATAAAAAAATGACTGCAGATAATAAGGTGAACGGCGCCAATAATCTGCTCTCGAAAGGATCGTAATTGATGATGCATAATGGAGTTTTGGTACCCACCTTGTTATATTGATTTGGCAGAAGATGGATGAAAACAGAATAAATGCAGTGGAGATGAGATCGTTAAGAAGAATGTGTGTAAAGAACCTGAGTGATAGAATAAGAAATTAATATGTCGAAGGAGATTGCCAATTTAAAGTAACAATCATGAACATAATGAATGTTGTATATTTGAGATATCTTGAACATGTTGGATGAATGATGAATGAAAGTAAAACAGATCTACAGTGCGAATATGAGTGGAAGAGCAGTGCATGGAAGGCCTAGAAGACTGCAGCAACATGTTTCCCAACTTAATGAAAGCAACGTTAAAAGCTTCAACCGATGTGCGTGTATGATGAGATGCATGAATGTGGAGGGAACAAGTAATATACGTCAGGATAGAGACAGGTGACATTGCCTGCCGATCCACCCTATTGGAAGTGGCATGAAGTTATGTATACAAAATAACAATTAAATAAATCACGTAATGAAAACAATACGCTTGCATATCTTGGCAAGTTTGATTATGTCAGGTATCTGGTTGCTTTTTATTTCAAGAATCCAGGTTCTCGTTGATAAGACGTTTTCTCAATTAACTTTTGATGAGGTTCATTCTAGGAAAAATTGTTTGCAAGAATATCTAAAGCTTAAGAGGGAAAGCACAACGAACGCTAGTTTTCATTTAACTGATCATATAGAAAATACTATTCCAGGTGTAACAATCATCATGTCTTCCTTTTACAAATCTTTCTAAGCGCTTTTTCCATATCAGCAGACAGCATAGGCATTCTACTTCAGCGTTAAGGGCTTCATAATTTTTTATTTCTTGGTCCAGCAGTGCTTAAGTGTTACATAGTTTGCCAATCACTGGCCTAGGCAGATACACTTATGAACATATATATTTAATGTGTGTTGTCATCATCTATCATTTTCCAGAGGAGTTTTCTTAAAGTTCATTATCAAATAGTCATAATTAAATGGTTTTTCATCTCAACGTTATAACGCAAACAAAAAATTAAACATTCGTTTCTGTTAACATTGCAAATACAACGTATAAAATATATTTACAATTGTCAAAATTCAGTTTGACCTATCTGATTTAATGGCTAAAACGCGCAGCGCAGTTCAGGTGTTCATCTTTAATCTTCTTTCTGTCATGAAGTCTAGACTCTGATCATTTTGCTGCCTGAATGGCTTTAAATTATTGGACATTCTAGTTTCTGACTGGTCAATTAATTTAAACTGATATGTGTGTTCCATTCAATCAGTTTCCAGATGTAGTGCAGATATATGATGGGATAGCAGTTTAAGTATTCAAAAACAATCACTTGTGCAAGTATGCAGAGTGATCATGTAAACTCACAGAGAAATGCCTTGATTTCATCGTAAATATAAAGTAATAATTTGATTGCAGTTGCTTTATAATCATTCTCAGCCCTGCAACCCGGTTGCATCTGGAATCTTGGTTGCATCCATAAAACGGTACAGTTTTCTATCTTCCGTAGCTTGCTTTCACTCAATGCGAAAGTCCTGAATTGCTCCATTGAGCCTTCTTAGTTTAGGTCTTCTGACACTCCGTCATTCCATTGAATTGAACATCATTCTCTTGGCAGCTTTTAGTAAATTTCTACAATGCAAATGATATCCTACAAATGCTAATGTATACTTGCACAAGTAAATTGTTTTGAATCTATGCTGAATGCATTCAAATCTTTGATTAATTTGAAAATCGATTTAAAATATTGATGGCAAAATAACCAGTTTACTTGTTTTATTGATTACCAAATCTTGAAAAATATGAGAGTAAAATATTTGCGTAACGCTAGGATACCAGACCAAATTTTGATGTTTGCGAAATATTTAACAAACGAGCTAGTATTTAATTATCCCTTTCAGGTGAACTACTACTTAAATAACTTTGGTTTGCAGTATTTTTATTTTATTATATTAAATTGTTAGAATACGAATTGTTGTTATATTTTATTAGAAAGCAATAGACGAGATGCTGAAAGCCAATAATATTGATTAAATTTATATTCTATTTATTGTGTTACTTTTGTACAAGGTATCTCTATTGCGTTTCATTAATTAGGATTGATAACTCTATTATTTTGTACTGAAAGTACTTAACGAAATTTTATCACATTTGTGTGTAAATAATTGTGTGTCCCGCGTTTTTGCATGAATTATTTAATATAGCACTTTATTAATATTATACTCATTAGATATTAATGATTTTTATTAACATTGTCAATTCTTCACATTTGATACAAATTGCTTAATTCAAAGGTATTTGTTTTAAAAATATTTCATTCTAATATGACTGTTCTGAGCAAGATTTTTGTGCCAGAAAGATCTATTCGTCTTCCTTGTATTTTACCAATTAATTGGGATTAAGATACCACATCATACTTCTCTTCAAATAGCTTTATTTCGGGCCATTGTCGGGTATTTTAAAGCTCAGATTTTGCATGCCTTAATTCACTAGAGTCTTTTAAAATTACACAATGGACGTTTTTTGCTTCTTAACTTTAGTCATCATGTTTTCCTAGCATAAAATCTAGAATCTGATTCCTTTAGATTGCTTCTAGTTATTGAACACCACAGTTTCTAACTGGTCACGGTTGTTTCAACAGCAGACTTTTATCATTCCACTTATTCCATCAGCCTCTTGTTAGTTTTGTGGTAACAACCAGGTTAGCAACCAGGTATATGGTTATGGTTAGCAACCAGGTTATGGTTAGCAACCAGGTATTGGAGTACCTTCTATGATTGTGTGAATACCCTTCCATTAGGCACAACAAGGCTTACTGCTGTTGCTGTTGTCCATGGCCCCTTTTCGGTCTCTTTTCTGTTACCTATTTGGTGATATTGTTTCCCATTAACCCTGTCTTCCAGAGAAGAAATCAGCTAGCTCTGATATCCTTATGTTGCCCTTACTGATTGCACAAGGTTGTGTGCAAGGCCGTGAAATTGAGAACTTCCGGACAGTTCTTGTATTGACTAGGATATTATTCGTTTCCACATGTAGTCAAGCCTCTTCTTCCATGACAACCCTTTCTCTCCAGTACATGTTTTCCAACATATCTATCCGCGCCACCGCAATCTCTTCAAATTTCTTTGAAGAGTCTTTGTTTAAAAGTTGATTATTAGATCGTTAAATGAAAAAAATTAATCAGAAATTTCTGATTTATCCAGTTGCCCTAATTTGACTGCCTGTGATTTATTGTCCTAATTGATCTGCACTAGGGTTGACATTTTAAACTTGCAGATATCATTTGATTCAAGGTTAGATAAAGATATCTTCTTGTTACCACAACATCTTCCTGTTAAGCTGTAAATCTCCATAAAGTAATGGCAGTGGTGGAATTTCATCATGAATAAAGAAACTAAGATACAGTATTGTTTATTTTAATAGACAAAGAATTCCCTCAAAAGTACAATATAGCAGATAGAAAGGAGCCAAAACAATATTGTAAGGGCTCTATTATTTCCCTATATGAGCAACTGATGTAGAGAAATTTGCTTTTCACTTATTAGGCTAAACAGTCGCTAAAGACGGTATCATGAGTTCAAATTAAATTTTAACCACGTCTCCATAGTTTTTCGTAAACAAAATGAATCTCACTTCATTGTGTTTTTAAAATGTGCCCATTTTAAAAGCGATATTGAATGATTTGTATCAAACGTGAAGAATTTTCCTACGATATGTATAAGCCTGGATATTAACGAATTTAGTATTTGAACATTTTATTATTCTCTTTTTGTGTTCAAGCATTAATCATTGAATCAAAATTTGCGGATAAACAAGCTAACTTATATTATCAACACTGAATACCGTTGATTTAACACAGCTTTCCAAATATTACTAACCAATGGCGTCACATATGTGTCATACGTATGTGAAAAACACTTAGATGGTTGCCATTTTGAATGCATTTCTAACTCTAGCTCCTCTCGGTCTGTTGATGTTTTTAAGCATCCTCGCAGTTCCTGTAGGGTCTAGTGGATTTGTCTTCATAATGTTCCCTGTTGTTTGATAAGATTTAACTCTTCTAAGTATCAGTTATTGGACATCCCATTTCTAACTGGTAGCTTGAATAGTAGACTTGCATCATTTAACCTTGTTCCAACGGCCTCATGTCAGTTTTATGGTGACAGCAACCAAACTTCTGAGCACTTTTTATGGTCTTGTGAACACCTGTTCATCAGGTACAACATGGAGGAGATTGTCGCTGCTGTTCATGCTCCCTTTTCGAGTCCCATTGGACATGCAAACTCCGTGGCCTCTCGAGGCAATTACTTGACGTTTTCAAGATTTTGTTAATTATTTGGTGACATTGTCTCTAGCTAGCCCTGTCTTCTAGAGAAGAAGTCACCCATTCTCTGATTATTTCGTAATCCGTGAGGATATCCTTATGCTACCTTTATCGATTGCTCCTTTCTGTTCTTTAGGTGCAGTGTTATGAAATCGAAAGCTCCTTTCGAGCTGTTCTCTCGTTTGGGTAACGAGTCAACTAATTTCAACTGACGCGCCTATTGACAAGGAATCTTGATTCGTTTCCAGATGCAATACGGATGTGTGGTGGGGCAGCAATCTTCTAAGGATTGTATTGGGATTGCACTTATATAAATTTTATGATTGACCACAGTTCATTGGCTACTGAAATAGTATACCCAAAGCGAATGCAATCATATCATATCCTCTCTCCTACAGATCTTAGCTGGTGATTAGTCATCATTGATCATTATTAAATAAAGCCAGGGATTTTCAACCTAAGCCACCAAAAATTAAGCTTCTAAAGTTCACCTCATCAAAGGTGACTATGCATCCTGTGTACTAATAACATGTAATCTTTATATATACGAAAATAAATGTCCGTGTGTGTGTGTGTGTATAGCTTATAGACTCGGAAACTGTTGAACCGATTAAGATCAAATTCACAGGTTATATTCATTTGGATGTTAGGAAGGTTTAGAGCTTGTATTCTCTGCATTTCAAACCTTAAGAACTTATTTACATTAGTAAGTTCTTGATAATAAAACACTAAAAAGAAGTGGAATTGGACAAAGCAATAAAAACATTTACTTTTTTAAATAAATTACCACAAAGTACTCACTGATAAAATGCTGCATATAAAGTATATTTTTATTTTGGAGTGGTAATCAATTTAAAATTGAATAGCCGATTTGTTAACTTTTTTCATTCTAAATATCATTCAAGGATGGAGACCACAATTATAATTTGTCGATTTCCGCATAAGGCCTAATCAGTATTTGCTCACGTTTCTTAACTATTTGTTATCCAACATACTCAACTCGTTGATTATCCGGGCTATGATCTTAAGAGCTCAATATATTGATAAGTATATTTACATTGAACTAATTGTTATAAATCATTCAATAAACTATAATGTATGACTAGATTTGTAATAATTGTAAAATTAAATAGATAAATCCAAATATACCGTTGACGAAATATCTTTTCATATATGCGTGTTAATCTGGGGACACTAATTTTTTAATCTCTTGTTACTAACCAGGAGCCATTGTGACTCGGAGAATCATCAAAATAAATAATGTGCATGTATGTTTATAAATCATTTATTTATTTTTAATAAGATGTGAATCTTGTTTATCATCATATATGTTACAAAACATCAGCAGTGTTGACGACACATGCAGCTCCTGTCACACCCGAATTGGAACTATTTGGTTTAAATTGGCAGAAAAGTCATGTGGATTGTTGCAATAGATTGAATTAAAGGTCATAGTGACGTATGTTAGTGTTCCCAGATTAACAGTGGTAACATTCCAATATCGTTTTTATTATGACTAATCATTTCCTACGTATATTCTTTAAAGTGCAAGTATTATAAATTTATTTGTGAGATGAAATATGTAACATAAATTGGATGTGCATATTTCATCCGATTATCATTTACTCGGATAACTTAAAGTTTTCATGAGAAAATCATCTCAATGATACAGTATATTTTTACTTTTAAGAATGCATTTCTTTAGAGGGATTTGTTTTATACCGGTCTCTAAAAATCATCTCGAACAAACTGTTTCACACAGACGCTTGGAGAGCTTTCTTCGGCCCTGTTTCTGAGAATGCCCGGTCAGCCAAATTTGTTCGCTGATCGCTTTTAGGTTCTATTACTCTTCACGCTCCTTGAAATACAGTGATGCTGCATTATGTATGCATTGGTACATCAACCAGCTTATACGTGATTCTTTCTGGAAAACGGAACCAGTGCAAATCACGCAGCGAGGTTGTTATATGTTTGTATTTAGGATCCATCCGTCTAATCAGTGATCCAGCACTACAAAATCACCCTCAAAAAATGCATTTAATAATGTATATTCACTCTGTACTGGAAAAGAGTGGTAGATCTTGTATCGCCCTGGAGCAATATCACCATTCAGTATTGCCAAGTCACGTGAAATGGATTTATCCATGTTTCGTTACTAGAACTGAAAACCAGATTTTGAAAGACTCCTTCGACTGCTACATAGCATTTACATGTACAATTGCACTGAATATTACAGACCCAGACGGACGTTGGTGTGTGGTGTCTCGTGTGTAGTATAAGAGAAAAAAAACATCTGAGAAATGGTGGATTTCCTCCAGGAACACAGAGCTATATGCATACAATATCTTCTAATAATTACTCTCAGAAACATTTGAAACAACCACTTAATTGTGCTAACCACTATATCGGAGGCTGACATATTCATTTCGAAATTCATTTAGTACATTGTGTTACTAATTAATAACTTGCTTGACTCCATATGTCAGAACCAAATAAAGGAGGAATACACTGGTTGAACCTGTGGATTAAAAATTTACTCTCAGATGTGATTTTGTCAGGAAATCTATATCTATAAATGATTTTAATTTATTTTCATATGATGTAATTATTATTAACGCGGATAATTTAGAAAGCGCCGTTTTTGTGAGAAAATCACCTCAAAAGCGCTGCACATTGTTTTACTCTTCTGTATTTCAAAAAGATGTGTTCCTCTAAAGATCGTCTCAAACGGACTGTTTCGCATTGATGCCGGAGAGCTTTCCAGGCCTTCGGCCCTGCCACCGAGAATGCTTGCTCAGTGAAATTCGTTCTAAGGTCTCTTTTTGGCTCCCATCCTATAGCTGTTGAGGAAGCCGATCTGAGCGTGCGTTGCCGGTCATTTAGAGAATCGGGAACACACAACTCTTTGAGATACAGTGATGCCACGTCATGTTACCATTGCATTATGTTTTTGACATGATTGATTTTGTTGGGAATGTTATCTGTTAATGTTTTGGTGTACTATGATATTTATTGTAGGAGTTATTACATCGGAGATGTTCTGTTCTTTATTTGGAGTATAAATCGGATTGTGATAGATTAAATCTTAAATGAAATTCCTCGTTAGTTGATATTTATAATGTAATACATATATATGTATATTAAATTACATAATATTTATAATATAAACATTCATTAATCTTGATGCTATACGTTGGTGAATATTATACAAATAAAATAACAAATCTAAAATAATTTATAAGACTTCTCATTGTTAAGTTTTTATATTTGTTATTATTTAAAAATCTGTATTTTTTTTTTAATGGAAACGACAGTCCCAGTTTTGCGTTTATTTTAAATTTCCCATAAATGTAATCTGCCAGCAATCCCTGTTTTCATCTTTTGACACTGATGAATTATTTTTATCCGAAACGTGAGCTCAGTAGAAAAAGGACTAAATCAGAATGAATGCAGTGGAGATGATCGTTTAAATGCAAGGAGATACTGTGTCAAAATATCAAAGTGATTGCTAATTACTACTAAAACCATCAAACAAAAACAGAATGAATGTTGAATTTATTTATTTATTGGATGATTTATATAGCGCTGTTTCGTGATTAAAAATCACCCCAAGAGCGCTTTAAATATTTGAGACAGTTTTTCAATTATTATTATTAACGTGGATAATTTATATAGCGCCGTTTTCGTGAGAATATCACCTCAAGGGCGCTGCAATGTATTTATACTTCACATAATCATCCATCTGACTTTATAACTTTGCATGCAATTGCATATGTGAATGCTATGTAGCATTAAGAAGGAAATTTAGTTATTCAGTTCTATTCACGAAATACGACTAAATCGTAATGATGGTATTACTCTAGGGAGATACAAGATTTATCACTCTGGTTTGGATGTGTGGAATGGATGGCGAATGAAAGAATAGTAAAACAACTATATTGTGAATATATTTAAGGGAGTATTAGGATGATGGCCTAGAAGAACTTGGCACGAACATGTTTCTAAACTTATTAACTAAGGTAATGTTTTAACAATTATCATGAATGTGGTGGAAGCAAGAAATGGTATGCCAGGACAAAGACAAGTGGTGCTACATTCTCTGCCTACTCCTATCAGGAAATGGAACTATGTTATATATCTATTTATGTAATTAATTTTCCTTTTTTTACACTGCTCCATACAAAATGTAAGTATTAATATCTGCATGGAATTTTCTAATAATTACTTTAATTTTTAATGATCCCTTTTTATGTTGTCCATTTCTTTTATTTATGTTTGTTTCAGCCAATAATATTTATTTTCAATTGATTTTTCAGCTCCTATCCATTCCTCTCCTTGATATCTTTTATTTTTGTTTTTAAGTTGTGTTCATTATTTTTATGTCGTTGAAATACAAAGATATTCTCATTTCATTTCATGACAGAATAAAATCTTAATATTTTTTATGTTTTATAATAATTTATATAAAGAGTCTTTCAATATGGGCATTCAAAATTTGTTAGGTTATAGCGTTTTTAACCCTTTCGGGACGGGTATATTTCACAATGTCGACTGCGCTGGACGCAAAAAATTACTTAATGTCACCCGTAC
>JAPMAF010001509.1:0-10919 GCA_026537445.1 Silvatares holzenthali
TATTTTATTAATAAATAATTTACAATTATTAAATATGGAAGTATCCTATCACAAAGTTACCACCGAACAAATCGAAGGACAAATTTACCTCAGCGTGCACAGCAATCAAGTTAGTAATGCACTCTTTTGCATATGGCCGAATATCAGATGGTTTATATTTCATATCCCACTCAAACTTCCCGATGTACATCGACGGCTCAATGGTTCCTACGAGGGGGTCGCTCTTCTGCTCCAAGTAAGCTTCCATGATGGACCGATCCAAAGTCCGGAGTTGAGCTTTGGCTGTTTCCGCTGGTATAATGGGTTTAGGGTAGCCATTCCTGAAAAATAAACAGTTCATTAAATATATTTCAGTGTAGTAAAACCTTTGGTAAATCTTATATATTCTATATTATTTTTTTCTATTTTTGATCGATTTATAAAAAAATAATTGAAGAAACCTGCCTATACAGATACAACCTATAGGTTGATATATGTGTAGACAGGAGGTTAAGTGCTAACATAGTTGTATTATACTCGATAGGACCTACTTCATTTAATTAAAAATAGTACACAGTGTCAAGTATAAGCATACAAGGAGAATAAAATAACTATGTTTATAAATATATTTTAAATAACTATTTTTCTGTTGAAATTTTTATATTTAAAACATAAAAATTTCAACAGAAAAACAGAGAGGAAAACATTGACAAACAACACTAAATAAGGACACATATGATGAGAAACAGACATATAACAAAGAATACATATGTATAAAATGTAAATACAATATGGGAGGTTGTTGGAAATAGAAAGAATGAGACAGTCATCAGAGAAGTTATGATGTTATGAAGAGGCACAATGATTTAATAAGATGTGATGGGTAAGTGGGTTGTGAAAAATACATTTGATAGGGCATTGAAAGATATGTTTTATTCAACAAATCCGGACAGTTTTTACACAAAAGGTATGTTTATAAAGAAGAAATTTACTTGAAGAAGTTCATGATTATTGATAAACGTGGAAGAAATGAATATACACAAGACGGACTCATCAGATAAAGGATGCCATTTGAATACTCGTCTTAAAGGCTCTTCAAGCGAAGGAAACCAGTCAAGAATTATTTGGAATCTAGTAAGGTGGTTCGATTCTGAGGAAAAATATGAAAAAGCATGTAAATAATTGAAATAATTAAATAGTGTTGATATGACATACTTTTCAAAGGATGTCAAAATTCTGGGAAGAACACATTGCATAGTGTAGTGACAGTTGGATAATGTAATCAGAAGGCGATGTTGCCAAAATGGAGTAGCCTGAGATTCATGCCCTTCGAGGTCATTCATTCTTCCGCTGCTCGCCATCAGTTCTGGTGCACCCAAAACCACAGAGAGCGGAGATTGTCCACTATCCTGGAAATTGCAAAAAATAAATTGAATTATGCATATTAACCTTAACAAAATAGCAAACAATAACCAATGGTTTTGTGATTTTGCCGTGTGAATTGTCTAAACGATTAAACAACCCTCTGGACATTTATCATAACCCATTAGTGCAACTCATGAAATTGCTATGCCCTTGGTCAGTTCCAATATCACTGGTGGTTTTTTTTCAATTTTTTACTTACTTTAACCTACCATGCATCTTATATACATATATTCTTTCTTAAATGTTTGTTCTTCATCATATTAATTAGTAGCTACCAATGTATAATTTATGTTATGTTAGATTTGCGTCTTGTCTATTATTCTATAATTATTTCAATGACTATTAGCCATAAAATACTTTATATCTGTCATATTTGATTCATTTGTTATGTGTTCGTTCATATTTAGTGTTTATCACATGTTATATTCTTTGAATATCTTTTGAAGTTTTTATGTGTTATATTATAATGTTGTGTAGTATTGTATTCAAATATTATATTCTGTTGTTTATATGATATGGTATTATCCATGATACTTATTGACAAACATTGTAAAGAAATAAAATAATTTATACAAATTGAATGCGGTAAATACCTGATCATCATGGCTAAATGCCAGTGTCTCCAGACACTTAGTAAAGGCCTGCAGTATCTCCTGTATATGGGTACTGAGATGTCTGCAAGCAACTGATGTATTTTCCAACAGAGGTTTCTCCCTCGGGCAAGATATTAGAACTGACTCCTTCACCACATTCATTACATCATATATTGTCTTCTCCAGTAAGCCAGGCTGCAGGAAACAATTAAGAAAATTTAGAAGAAAGTTCTCTCCTTTGAACGATTCTAAACAAATTTAAAAAAAGGTTAATTTGTAATGAAAACTTACAAGTTCAGTTATACCACCATGTTGAGGATCAAACTCGACCTTCCAAATTTCAAGTTTTTGGAAAGTCTTCACTTTGTCTATGGCTTGTTTTAGCAATCCTATCATGCAGTGCATCCTGAGATCAAATATCAGATTCCCCACTATATCCAAGGCATCTGATGGAAGATCAAGCCGCATGAGAGAGCTGTACGTTTCCCTTACATCTCGGAGACAATGTGCTAACCAATTGCAGAGATTCGGAGCCGGTTGGTTGCCCCACAAAACCTTCTCGGCTTGCGCACTTCTATCTAATGTTTGCGGTAGCAATGCTGTTCTCAGAGTGCGGCTAAACAACTCTATCGTAGTTAAAATCATTCTCTACAAAGGAAATATAGTGTAAATATCAAATATTGCATGTAATATTAAAAGAATAGTGTGCTAATTACTGCATTTTTTGTAATTACTTTAAATTTCTCATGTTTATCATGTTGTCTATCCCCTCTCAGTTCGCCACAGAAATAACTTTGTCCCAGCTTCCAGAGATCTGGCATATCTTCAGAGAGAAGTGGACAAAGAGCACCACATAACAAAACACGGGCTGGCCATGTTTCGGTGCTGCCGTTGGCGCCTTTTGTAGATTTCTGAGTTTTACCTAAAATATTAAAAATGTGTTACCCAAACAGTTATATCATTTAAAGACTCTTGAGTTCAGTGTGTTGTAATAAGAAAAAGGGTGAAAATAAATCATACATGTTTAAAAACCAGAACCTCTTACGAATAAAGTTTACTTGAAAAGAAATTTAAATTTATCTTTTATTTTGTTTGAATACAGTAAAACAAATGTAGCGCTCCTAGAATTCAATTGCTTTATATTTTTTGGATTTTCTGAAATCTGCTTGAGTGATGTAGCATATAATAATAAATAATCTTCATATAGACCGATTGGGCGATTGATATGGTTTGAGCTTGTCAAGTGAATGGTGAAATTGACAATTGTAAAACAGATCAATAGGGAGATCCTGAATGATAGCAATGCAAATTAAAAGTAACAATCATAAACAGAATGAAAGTTAGATGTTGGAGATGGTTTGGACATGTTGAGCGAATGACAAATGAAAGAATCGTAAAACAGATCTATAGTGTTAATATTAGTGGCAGAGCAGTGAGTGGAAGGCCTAGAAGATTCGGCAGGAACCTGTTTCCCAACTTCTTAACGAAGGCAATGTTAGGAGCCACAACCATTGTACATGTATGAGGAGATGCATGAATGTGAAGGAAGCAAGGATTGTATATCAGGATAGAGACAAGTGGCGCTTTTTTCTCTCTACCTACCCTTATCGGGAATGGCATGAAGTGTATGTATGTATCTATAGGGTGAATAAACTTGGTAAAGCACAAGTTTTCCAACTTCTTAACTGAGATTAATTGTCTTAACACTCATCTAATTGCATAAATGTGAAGGAAGCACTAAATATATATGTCAGGACAGAGATAAGTAGCGCTTTATTCTTCCTGACTACTATCAAGAAATGACGTGATGTTGTGTATGTATATTATAAGTCATACATAAGTTTAAATAATAATATTATTACCATATTTTTGCAGACTAAAAGTGCCCAAACAAAAATATAAAATCAATAGTAGCAATTTTGAATTTTGGGTTCAATTAATAACTATAAGTGTACCTTGATCATCCTCGTTGGCTTCTAACTGAATATGGTAATCCCTCGTTCTGGTTATTTCTTTGGAGATGTAATCACATCGGCTGGCGATTCCATCCCATGCAGCATCTCCTTTCCATTCCAAGTTCATTAAAGAACGAATTAAATATTTCTGCTCATCAACTGTTAAAGGCATCTTTTGTACTCTCGCGTGGAGTGTTAAACGAAGATTATCAATTCTGTTCTCTACTTCTGTTAGTACTCTCTTGAATATCTGTAAAGATAACATTTTTTTAGAATTAACACTTGTAGAAGGCACCCTTTACAATATACGGCAGAATTCCAAAAGTGATAGGAATTGTTAAATAAAACACAATTTATTAATTTATTCATCAATATCTATTTTATCAATATCAATTTTTCCATTCTTCGAAATCTCCCGAGAACGCCTGTATATTGATATAGCCTTGAGGGTTTGAAAGAAATTTGTTTTTAAAACTTCAACCGACTCAAAACGATGTACTTGGAGTGGCGATTTGAGATTTTTTTAAAATCAGAAAAATAATGCGGTTGGGATGATATTGGTGGATTTTTTGTTAAATAGTTACCGTTGTGCAAAAACCAGCAGTTTTCGTTCCATAATTACGGTTATTTTTTTATTTTACAGCCTCATGTAAATGACACATAATAGCTATATAATTTATGTTATTAACTGTTAGGATCATTGAAAGAAACTCTGAGAACACCAAACCTTAATAATAACAGAAAACTGTGAACCAAATTTAACTTTTTTAGTTAGATTTTTTTTTACATGATCTAAACGATTTATGTCACAAACAAATTTGATTTTTTGATAGAGAATCCTCTGGGAAGCTTTTGTGCAACATATAAATTTTTTTTCATCTTATAATACACATGAGACACTACGACACCACCATCCATCTGAAAATGATGTAGCAGTCGAAGAAGAGACCTGATAATTCAGTTCTAGTCACAAAACATGTATAAATCCATTTCACGTGGTTTACAATACTGAACGGTGGTATTGCTCCAGGACGATACAAGATCTACCACTACATTCCAGTCCAGAGTGAATATACATTTTTTACTGCGTTTATTTCATATGTGACACAAAATGTAATGCAAATTCTTTGATCATCAGTTTTCAACTTAATATATCGATTTAAAACTCATTAAAAAATTACAAGACATGTTTTACACGAACTATTAGATA
The DNA here is from genome assembly GCA_026537445.1 of Silvatares holzenthali. Classification (NCBI taxonomy): domain Eukaryota; kingdom Metazoa; phylum Arthropoda; class Insecta; order Trichoptera; family Pisuliidae; genus Silvatares; species Silvatares holzenthali. The sequence continues at coordinate 5,163 of JAPMAF010001509.1, forward strand.
TTATGAATGAACATACAGAATTAATATTTGACATTGATGTCACTTACAGTTATCAATCAAATCTACAAAAAACTATCTACAAAAAAATATTGTCATATGATGAGCACGCGGCATCTAAATACCAAAATTCCTATTACTTTCCAGACAGAATATATAATTATTTGAAAGTTAAAACTTACTGGAACCTCAGTCTTGCCAAAGAGATTTTTAGCTCTGGCATAATCATTGATGACTAAATCATAATCTTCTTTTCCAATATTTTTATCTATGTTACCAGGTAGTTGGAATAAAAATTTATGCCGTGTTAAAATGCTCAAAGTCGCTCTAGTTGTATCTGCATTATCTTTACGAGCAAGCACCTCTTCGAAAAGCTTGTTAGCTTCTACCATAGATTCTGAAAATAATAATTATGCCTCACATTATATGCTCAAAAATGTACATTTACAATATACCGAAATCCCAGTTAAAAATTTCATCACACTAATAGATTGAGTAATAGAAACTATAAAGTTTCAAGTTGTGAGGAAGACAAATGACAAAAAAATATGCAGATTAGATTTAAGGGACATTACCTCGAATAGAGTTTTCTAATTTCTTCAACGGTTCGTTTCCACCTTCCCTAGCATCAAGCTCAAATCGATCCTTTAACACAATCAAAGCATCCAACTGGTCCATAACACTACCGGTATTTGCTTTCAAAAAGCTTAGTTGCCCTTCCTTCTGCGCATCTACCTGTAAAATAATAAAAATAAAAGAATATTCAACTTTTTGATAGCAGCTGTCAGATGCACATCACAATTCAGTTATTCTCAAAGCTTGAAACCAATATATTGCACTTTAGAAAGTTTAAATTAGAACCAATAGAGTAGAGAGAAAGAGCCTCGATTTTTGATTTGAATAAAATTATCATGAAGAAAAATTATACAAGAATGTACCTTTCTTTTAAGAAACAGAGTTCCAGCCTTTAAATCTTCAAACGTTGTCGCATGATGGTGCTCTAATAGAAACCAGCCAGGATGGAAATTCTCAGCCGAGAGATCACCAGAGCTATAGGAAATAGAAAAAACATTTTACAATGCAGAAATCAAAATTTAAAATAAATCTATCAAAGCCAGAGTCAAATTAGTCCATAAGAAATTGGGAATGTTGTACAGAGCTCGGAGATCTTCTCTGAGCCCCAGCTTATTCTATACAAATTACAGCTGTGACACACAATTGATTTTGATAATCATGTTTGGTCCAAGGCAACCAAGGATCTAAAGAATCTCCTTGACTCTGTGTAGAGATGTATTGTTCATTCAACAAATAATCCAGCTTTCATGGATAGCCTTCGCTCGCTGGAGCACAGAAGAAATTTTGGGATGATCTGTTTGTTCTACCGATATTTTTTCTTAAGAACTGGTGACACTGATTCCTTAGGGTGCTGTGTTTGGTAAAGCTACACAACAACAATTTCTCATTGTTCCTTCACTGTCTAATACAAAGCAGCTTGGCTATGAAATAACCTTTTGCTGTCTGTGTATAATTCCACCATGTCTTTAATTATTTTACCTTTCTCATAGTCTCTAAGGATGTTATAAGTCTGCTTTGGCAGGCAGTGCCTCTTATGCAGTGATGTTCCTTCTGTAGTATCCCAAATACTGGGAATGCTCTGATATATATTCAATATTACAATATTATCACTGATTGTATATATCTTCACATATCACATCATAAATCCTTACTCCTTTGTCCCTATCCCTTGATAACTATCTCTTCCTTTTTACTCCCACCTACCTCTCATTTGTTTGTCTTTATTTAACAAAACAATATACCAAATATAAAAACAAGTGAAAGAAAATTAAAATATACTTACACTAGCATAATAAAATCAAAAAAAGTATGAAATAACGACAAGAAAAAAGAAATGATAAATAATAGTTAATATAAACAAGCAAATACATGTTAAGTAAAGCAAAAGTGTGGTAGGTAGAAGTAAAAAGGAAGAGATGGTTATTAAGGGATAGAGACAGAGGCATAAGGATTTGTGATGATACGGAGAGACACAATGTTTCCATAATAAGTGATAATGGGTCGTGAAATGAGTGACAGAGGAATAAGGAATTGTGATGATACGAAGAGACGCAATGTTTCCATAATACGTGATAGTGGGTCGTGAAATATGTCCAAGGCATTCGGTAGGTCGTTAAGTTGGCATGCAGCCCTGGTACTGAGCATGCAGGCGCCAAGGTTTGTTGAGGAATGAGGGATAGCGAAAGGAGCATGATTTCGAGAACGGAAGTAACTTACTGGCGCATGCAGACTGTAGGTAGCGAGTATATCTCGTCTTCTAAGGAAAGAACGCTGCTTCTACGAAGGAGTTACAGAGAAAAAAACTAATAAAATTTACCAGTCTGGAAACAGTTCATGAAGATGGTCTTCAGGGAATTTGTTTTCATCGCCTTCGGTAGAAAGACCCAACGGATCAGGAGGAGCATATGATGCAGGAGACATGGGACGCCTTCCCCAAGATAATGTGACTCCACCTTCTTCGACCCACACAGCACTCTCTTTCATGGGTCCATATGACTCATGATAACCTACAGAAACAGATTCATTTGTATGAAAAATCGATGTAGTAAATAACTTTAAACATATTTATTTCCAAAGTCCCATGGTCCGATGAACAAATTTACTTTACTTTTGCCACACGTGTATTTGCGTGGAGCGGCTACTCCCAAGTCTTCTTGGTACATTTTTAAACTAATTAAATATCAAAAAACATTGAATTTAAATTCAAAATATGAAAATATGATATTAAAACTGTTTAAAGTGTCATCTTCGTATAATTTTTTTTTTCCATAGTATAACCGTGTGAATTTATTTTTTAATGATTCCATTTTAAATATTTTTGCAAAAGTAAACAACCGAAATCATAAAAGTGCACCGCCGGTCGAAAATTCAAAGGTTCATAGACTCAACAGTTTTTACGACTTCTGGTTGACAATGCATTGTTCTCATAATCAAAGTGCCCACAGTAAACTGGAACCCATAGTGCAGTGCCAGATTTCAAATATGTACTGTGTATTCTCTATTAATCAACGGTAAATTTAAAACATATGCCTGTTCCTGTGTTTTTGTAATGAGTGCATACCGAAAATTGCTTCCAAATTTCTCCAGATCTTTTTTGATATATTCAGTCACCAGCATAATCATCCATAACGGCACAAGCCAATTACACTGAATCTCCACACCAACAGCAGCCGAAAATACTAAAGTAAAATAGTATTATGACAATAGTCAAATAACAAAAATGCATGCTGATCTTTGGATTCTGCTCTACTCGTCAATGGATCCTCCACATTTATAATAAATTGCAAATATGATAAATTCAATGTTTATAAAATATTTAAGTAAAAATGTACAACGCTCTTGAGGTGATTTTCTCACGAAAACAGCACTTTATAATTTATCCGCAAAATAATAATAACCATCATCATTATCAGTCATAGTTGGATCCCTCTTTAAGCGTCTTTGACAAAACTTCCTTTACGTTATTAGAATTAATATGAAGGGCTTCTATTTCACACTACTGCAACCAGATCTCCTTTAGTCCACCTATTGTCCAGTGCGATGTTGAAATCTGAATGTTAAACTCTGCTGAGTTGCATTATAATATAGCACTATTCACAACCACATCCGTAATTCTTATCTTCTGTATGAACACTTGTTAGTTCGATGTTTGTATATTAAATAAATAACATTAATATTGTACGATTGTCACACATGGTATCAAATTGCAGGAAAACCTATGTGAATCTGAATAATCAAGCTGTCAGATCATATTACATTTCACAAACATTTAATGTGAGGCATTTTAACACAAATGATTCTATCTATATTAAATATGATAGAGCTTCTGCAGAATTACAACAAATGATATAAATCTGGAGATGTTTCTTGGTAAAGCTCCACAACATGGTGAGAAATTAAAATACCAAATTTTGTTTAACCATCACCAAATAATTTGTTACCATATATTTTTTCAAAGTTTATGCAACAATTATATGTTCTGAATGCAGTCAAGCATCTATGAATAAATAACTGTCCAGGAGACATAGAATCTAACTAATTAATATCTTTCTCCTATCGTTTTATAACTTGGCAGGAGCATGTTTCTCGATTTCTTAATGAAGGTAATGTGAGAAGCTTCAACAACTGTTGTGTGTGTATGATGAGATGTATGAACGTGGAGGAGGCAAGAAATGTGTGTCAGAATAGTGACAGGTGGCACTCCATTCTTTCTACCTTTCACCATCGTAACTTGGAGTAAAGTTATGTATGTATGTATAAACATCATAGCAGTATAGTAGTAAGAGGAACGGAAACCTGGTTGTATACTTCTATTCATGAAATATATATAAATCCATTTGACATAGCGTACAACATTGAACAGTGGTATTGATTCAGTGCAATATAAGATCTACCACCTGCCTTAACTTAATTTTAAATGAGTCCAGAGTTAATAATTTAATCTTGAATTTATATGTATATTTTTTATACTACACTAATATTCAAACTGTAGATCTGTTTTACTATTCTTTCATTCATCATCTGCTTAGCATGTCCAAACCATCTCAGACATCCAACTTTCATTCAGTATGTGATTGTTACTTTGATTAGTATTCTTTTCTGATATTTTCAATTTTTATCCTATCACTCAGGATCTTTCCACACATTCTTCATAATGATCTCATCTCCACTGCATTTATTCCGTTTTCACTTTGATTATGAAATAAAACTGCTTCAATATATAACTCTCCTTATTTATAGTTTTTTTTTGTTTGAGAACATGCCTCATGAATGAAAGTCACAATGTTTAATAAAAAAAGAACTGTATATAGTTCCTAAGTTACTGAATTCCATAACTGAACAAAAACAATGCAATGCCTTGTTTGTCAAAATTACAAGTTAAAAAGGTTTGCATCAAATATATTAACTGTATCATATATATTGTCATTTATTTATTGTAATTATTTAAAACAAACAAATTGATTAAATGGAAATATTATTCTTAATTACACAGTCAAAATGTGCAGGTTATGGGTTTTCTAAGTTACACACATTCATCTGAAATTAATCCATTTATAAGACCAAATAAAATACAAAATGTGATATATAAGTAATGCTTTAAAATTTAAATTAGCACTCTCATAAAAATTACCAACAATGCAGAAATTAACTGTTGATATAATACAAAATGATGATATCAATCAAATATAGACGTAATTACAAAAAAATATAAATTTAGTTTATCCATAAATCAAGAATAAATTTTTTAAATTTATAAAAATGAGTAAATCACAAATTCAAAAGTGTATTGGACTTTGCAAGAAAGAAAGCTCTGAAGTCATTGTCAAAATTAAGTAAGTTGAACTGATTATTTTCCGATATTTCTCATCCTTCTGAGTTATTGGCTATACATAAATTTACTTCAGTGTCTAGAATGCCAGTTCGCTCAAAAGGTAGTAATTAATATCACTTCATTACTCTGTACGAATTGCAAATTTGACCCGCAATTGAGTTTGGCAGCCATCTTCAGATTGAAGCACCAAAATATCTAAAGAATTTACACGGCTCTGTGCAGAGACATAATGTTTGTTTAATGAATAATTATGTTCCTTCCTAGGGATAATTATGTTTCCTCCTAGGCATGCTTTCTATCAATTCTCTTGAATCGCGCAGATCTCTTCACCTCATGCAACATTTTATTATGTT